>CM016562.1:43949314-43956814 GCA_003412495.2 Echium plantagineum
ACCCGAAACCCGAAACCCGAAACCCGAAACCCGAAACCCGAAACCCGAAACCCGAAACCGAAACCCGAAACCCGAAACCCGAAACCCGAAACCCGAACCCGAAACCCGAAACCCGAAACCCGAAACCCGAAACCCGAAACCCGAACCCGAAACCCGAAACCCGAAACCCGAAACCCGAAACCCGAAACCCGAAACCCGAAACCCGAAACGAACCCGAAACCCGAAACCCGAAACCCGAAACCCGAACCCGAACCCGAAACCCGAAACCCGAAACCCGAAACCCGAAACCCGAAACCCGAAACCCGAAACCCGAAACCGAAACCCGAAACCCGAAACCCGAAACCCGAAACCCGAAACCCGAAACCCGAACCCGAAACCCGAAACCCGAAACCCGAAACCCGAAACCCGAAACCCGAAAACCCGAAACCCGAAACCCGAAACCCGAAACCCGAAACCCGAAACCCGAAACCCGAAACCCGAAACCCGAAACCCGAAACCCGAAACCCGAAACCCGAAACCCGAAACCCGAAACCCGAAACCCGAAACCCGAACCCGAAACCCGAAACCCGAAACCCGAAACCCAAACCCGAAACCCGAACCCGAAACCCGAAACCCGAAACCCGAAACCCGAAACCCGAAACCCGAACCGAAACCCGAAACCCGAAACCGAAACCCGAAACCCGAAACCCGAAACCCGAAACCCGAAACCCGAAACCCGAAACCCGAAACCCGAAACCCGAAACCCGAAACCCGAAACCCGAAACCCGAAACCCGAAACCCGAAACCCGAAACCCGAACCCGAAACCCGAAACCGAAACCCGAAACCCGAAACCCGAAACCCGAAACCCGAAACCCGAAACCCGAACCCGAAACCCGAAACCCGAAACCCGAAACCCGAAACCCGAAACCCGAAACCCGAAACCCGAAACCCGAAACCCGAAACCCGAAACCCGAAACCCGAAAACCCGAAACCCGAAACCCGAAACCCGAAACCCGAAACCCGAAACCCGAAACCCGAAACCCGAAACCCGAAACCCGAAACCCGAAACCCGAAACCCGAAACCCGAAACCCGAAACCCGAAACCCGAAACCCGAAACCCGAAACCCGAAACCCGAAACCCGAACCCGAAACCCGAAACCCGAAACCCGAAACCCGAAACCCGAAACCCGAAACCCGAAACCCGAAACCCGAAACCCGAACCCGAAACCCGAAACCCGAAACCCGAAACCCGAAACCCGAAACCCGAAACCCGAAACCCGAAACCCGAAACCCGAAACCCGAAACCCGAAACCCGAAACCCGAAACCCGAAACCCGAAACCCGAAACCCGAAACCCGAAACCCGAAACCCGAAACCCGAAACCGAAACCCGAAACCCGAAACCCGAAACCCGAAACCCGAAACCCGAAACCCGAAACCCGAAACCCGAAACCCGAAACCCGAAACCCGAAACCCGAAACCCGAAACCCGAAACCCGAAACCCGAAACCCGAAACCCGAAACCCGAAACCCGAAACCCGAAACCCGAAACCCGAAACCCGAAACCCGAAACCCGAAACCCGAAAACCCGAAACCCGAAACCCCCGAAACCCGAAACCCGAAACCCGAAACCCCGAAACCCGAAACCCGAAACCGAACCCGAAACCCGAAACCCGAAACCCGAAACCCGAAACCCGAAACCCGAAACCCGAAACCCGAAACCCGAAACCCGAAACCCGAAACCCGAAACCCGAAACCCGAAACCCGAAACCCGAAACCCGAACCCGAACCCGAAACCCGAAACCCGAAACCCGAAACCCGAAACCCGAAACCCGAAACCCGAAACCCGAAACCCGAAACCCGAAACCCGAAACCCGAAACCCGAAACCCGAAACCCGAAACCCGAAACCCGAAACCCGAAACCCGAAACCCGAAACCCGAAACCCGAAACCCGAAACCCGAAACCCGAAACCCGAAACCCGAAACCCGAAACCCGAAACCCGAAACCCGAAACCCGAAACCCGAAACCCGAAACCCGAAACCCGAAACCCGAAACCCGAAACCCGAAACCCGAAACCCGAAACCGAAACCCGAAACCCGAAACCCGAAACCCGAAACCCGAAACCCGAAACCCGAAACCCGAAACCCGAAACCCGAAACCCGAAACCCGAAACCCGAAACCCGAAACCCGAAACCCGAAACCCGAAACCCGAAACCCGAACCCGAAACCCGAAACCCGAAACCCGAAACCCGAAACCCGAAACCCGAAACCCAACCCGAAACCCGAAACCCGAAACCCGAAACCCGAAACCCGAAACCCGAAACCCGAAACCCGAAACCCGAAACCCGAAACCGAAACCCGAACCCGAAACCCGAAACCCGAAACCCGAAACCCGAAACCCGAAACCGAAACCCGAAACCCGAAACCCGAAACCGAAACCCGAAACCCGAAACCCGAAACCCGAAACCGAACCCGAAACCGAAACCCGAAACCCGAAACCCGAAACCCGAACCCGAAACCCGAAACCCGAAACCCGAAACCCGAAACCCGAAACCCGAAACCGAAACCCGAAACCCGAAACCCGAAACCCGAAACCCGAAACCCGAAACCCGAAACCCGAAACCGAAACCCGAAACCCGAAACCCGAAACCCGAAACCCAAACCCGAAACCCGAAACCCGAAACCCGAAACCCGAAACCCGAAACCCGAAACCCGAAACCCGAAACCCGAAACCCGAAACCCGAACCCGAAACCCGAAACCCGAAACCCGAAACCCGAAACCCGAAACCCGAACCCGAAACCCGAAACCCGAAACCCGAAACCCGAAACCCGAAACCCGAAACCCGAAACCCGAAACCCGAAACCCGAAACCCGAAACCCGAAACCCGAAACCCGAAACCCGAAACCCGAAACCCGAAACCCGAAACCCGAAACCCGAAACCCGAAACCCGAAACCGAAACCCGAAACCCGAAACCCGAAACCCGAAACCGAACCCGAAACCCGAAACCCGAAACCCGAAACCCGAAACCCGAAACCCGAAACCCGAAACCCGAAACCCGAAACCCGAAACCCGAAACCCGAAACCCGAAACCCGAAACCCGAAACCCGAAACCCGAAACCCGAAACCCGAAACCCGAAACCCGAAACCCGAAACCCGAAACCCGAAACCCGAACCCGAAACCCGAAACCCGAAACCCGAAACCCAAACCCGAAACCCGAAACCCGAAACCCGAACCCGAAACCCGAAACCCGAAACCCGAAACCCGAAACCCGAAACCCGAAACCCGAAACCCGAAACCCGAAACCCGAAACCCGAAACCCGAAACCCGAAACCCGAAACCCAACCCGAAACCCGAAACCCGAAACCGAAACCCGAAACCCGAAACCCGAAACCCGAAACCCGGAAACCCGAAACCCGAAACCCGAAACCCGAAACCCGAACCCGAAACCCGAAACCCCGAAACCCGAAACCCGAAACCCGAAACCCGAAACCCGAAACCCGAAACCCGAAACCGAAACCCGAAACCCGAAACCCGAAACCCGAAACCCGAAACCCGAAACCCGAAACCCGAAACCCGAAACCCGAAACCCGGAAACCCGAAACCCGAAACCCGAAACCCGAAACCCGAAACCCGAAACCCGAAACCCGAAACCCGAAACCCGAAACCCGAAACCCGAAACCCGAAACCCGAACCCGAACCCGAAACCGAAACCCGAAACCCGAAACCCGAAACCCGAAACCCGAAACCCGAAACCCGAAACCCGAAACCCGAACCCGAAACCCGAAACCGAAACCCGAAACCCGAAACCCGAAACCCGAAACCCGAAACCCGAAACCCGAAACCCGACCCGAAACCCGAAACCCGAAACCCGAAACCCGAAACCCGAAACCCGGAAACCCGAAACCCGAACCCGAAACCCGAAACCCGAAACCCGAAACCCGAAACCCGAAACCCG
Organism: Echium plantagineum; assembly: GCA_003412495.2. NCBI lineage: Eukaryota > Viridiplantae > Streptophyta > Magnoliopsida > Boraginales > Boraginaceae > Echium > Echium plantagineum. The sequence continues at coordinate 43,953,251 of CM016562.1, forward strand.
AAACCCGAAACCCGAAACCCCGAAACCCGAAACCCGAAACCCGAAACCCAACCCGAAACCCGAAACCCGAAACCCGAAACCCGAAACCCGAAACCCGAAACCCGAAACCCGAAACCCGAAACCCGAAACCCGAAACCCGAAACCCGAAACCCGAAACCCGAAACCCGAAAACCCGAAACCCGAAACCCGAAACCCGAAACCCGAAACCCGAAACCCGAAACCCCGAAACCCGAAACCCGAAACCCGAAACCCGAAACCCCCGAAACCCGAAACCCGAAACCCGAAACCGAAACCCGAAACCGAAACCCGAAACCCGAAACCCGAACCCGAAACCCGAAACCCGAAACCCGAAACCCGAAACGAAACCCGAAACCCGAAACCCGAAACCCGAAACCCGAAACCCGAAACCCGAAACCCGAAACCCGAAACCCGAAACCCGAAACCCGAAACCCGAAACCCGAAACCCGAAACCCGAAACCCGAAACCCGAAACCCGAAACCCGAAACCCGAAACCCGAAAACCCGAAACCCGAAACCCGAAACCCGAAACCCGAAACCCGAAACCCGAAACCCGAACCCAAACCCGAAACCCGAAACCCGAAACCCGAAACCCGAAAACCCGAAACCCGAACCCGAACCCGAAACCCGAAACCCGAAACCCGAAACCCGAAACCCGAAACCCGAACCCGAAACCCGAAACCCGAAACCCGAAACCCGAAACCCGAAACCCGAAACCCGAACCCGAAACCCGAAACCCGAACCCGAAACCCGAAACCCGAAACCCGAAACCCGAAACCCGAAACCCAACCCGAAACCCGAAACCCCGAAACCCGAAACCCGAAACCCGAAACCCGAAACCCGAAACCCGAACCCGAAACCCGGAAACCCGAAACCCGAACCCGAAACCCGAAACCCGAAACCCGAAACCCGAAACCCGAAACCCGAAACCCGAAACCCGAAACCCGAACCCGAAACCCGAAACCAACCCGAAACCCGAAACCCGAAACCCGAAACCCGAAACCCGAAACCCGAAACCCGAAACCCGAAACCCGAAACCCGAAACCCGAAACCCGAAACCCGAAACCCGAAACCCGAAACCCGAACCCGAAACCCGAAACCCGAAACCCGAAACCCGAAACCCGAACCCGAAACCCGAAACCCGAAACCCGAAACCCGAAACCCGAAACCGAAACCCGAAACCCGAAACCCGAAACCGAAACCCGAAACCCGAAACCCGAAACCCGAAACCCGAAACCGAACCCGAACCCGAACCCGAAACCCGAAACCCGAAACCGAAACCCGAAACCCGAAAAACCCGAAACCCGAAACCCGAAACCCGAAACCCGAAACCCGAAACCCGAAACCCGAAACCCCCGAAACCCGAAACCCGAAACCCGAAACCCGAAACCCGAAACCCGAACCCGAAACCCGAAACCCGAAACCCGAACCCGAAACCCGAAACCCGACCCGAAACCCGAACCCGAAACCCGAAACCCGAAACCCGAAACCCGAAACCCGAAACCCGAAACCCGAAACCCGAAACCCGAAACCCGAAACCCGAAACCCGAAACCCGAAACCCGAAACCCGAAACCCGACCCGAACCCGAAACCCGAAACCCGAAACCCGAAACCCGAAACCCGAAACCCGAAACCCGAAACCCGAAACCCGAAACCCGAAACCCGAAACCCGAAACCCGAAACCCGAAACCCGAAACCCGAAACCCGAAACCCGAAACCCGAAACCCGAAACCCGAAACCCGAAACCCGAAACCCGAAACCCGAAACCCGAAACCCGAAACCCGAAACCCGAAACCCGAAACCCGAAACCCGAAACCGAAACCCGAACCCGAAACCCGAAACCCGAAACCCGAAACCCGAAACCCGAAACCCGAAACCCGAAACCCGAAACCGAACCCGAAACCCGAAACCCGAAACCCGAACCCGAAACCCGAAACCCGAAACCCGAAACCCGAAACCCGAAACCCGAAACCCGAAACCCGAAACCCGAAAACCCGAAACCCGAAACCCGAAACCCGAAACCCGAAACCCGAAACCCGAAACCCGAAACCCGACCCGAAACCCGAAACCCGAAACCCGAAACCCGAAACCCGAAACCCGAAACCCGAAACCCGAAACCCGAAACCCGAAACCCGAAACCCGAAACCCGAAACCCGAAACCCGAAACCAACCCGAAACCCGAAACCCGAAACCCGAACCCGAAACCCGAAACCCGAAACCCGAAACCCGAAACCGAAACCCGAAACCCGAAACCCGAAACCCGAAACCCGAAACCCGAAACCCGAAACCCGAAACCCGAAACCCGAAACCCGAAACCCGAAACCCGAAACCCGAAACCCGAAACCCGAAACCCGAAACCCGAAACCCGAAACCCGAACCCGAACCCGAAACCCGAAACCCGAAACCCGAAACCCGAAACCCGAAACCCGAAACCCGAAACCCGAAACCAAACCCGAAACCCGAAACCCGAAACCCGAAACCCGAAACCCGAAACCCGAAACCCGAACCCGAAACCCGAAACCCGAAACCCGAAACCCGAAACCGAAACCCGAAACCCGAAACCCGAAACCCGAAACCCGAAACCCGAAACCCGAAACCCGAAACCCGAAACCCGAAACCCGAAACCCGAAACCCGAAACCCGAAACGAAACCCGAAACCCGAAACCCGAAACCCGAAACCGAAACCGAAACCCGAAACCCGAAACCCGAAACCCGAAACCCGAAACCCGAACCCTAAACCCGAAACCCGAAACCCGAAACCGAAACCGAAACCCGAAACCCGAAACCCGAAACCCGAAACCGAAACCCGAAACCCGAAACCCGAAACCCGAAACCCGAAACCCGAAACCCGAAACCCGAAACCCGAACCCGAAACCCGAAACCCGAAACCCGAAACCCGAAACCGAACCCGAACCCGAACCCGAAACCCGAAACCCGAAACCCGAAACCCGAAACCCGAAACCCGAAACCCGAAACCCGAACCCGAAACCCGAAACCCGAAACCCGAAACCCGAAACCCGAAACCCGAAACCCGAAACCCGAAACCCTAACCCGAAACCCGAAACCCGAAACCCGAAACCCTAAACCCGAAACCCGAAACCGAAACCCGAAACCCGAAACCCGAAACCCGAAACCCGAAACCCGAAACCCGAAACCCTAAACCCCGAAACCCTAAACCCGAAACCGAAACCTAAACCCGAAACCCGAAACCCGAAACCCGAAACCCGAAACCCGAAACCCGAAACCCGAAACCCGAAACCCGAAACCCGAAACCCGAAACCCGAAACCCGAAACCCGAAACCCGAAACCCGAAACCCGAAACCCGAAACCCGAACCCGAAACCCGAAACCCGAAACCCGAAACCCGAAACCCGAAACCCGAAACCCGAAACCGAACCCGAAACCCGAAACCCGAAACCCGAAACCCGAAACCCGAAACCCGAAACCCGAAACCCGAAACCCGAAACCCGAAACCCCGAAACCCGAAACCCGAAACCCGAAACCCGAAACCCGAAACCCGAAACCCGAAACCCCGAAACCCGAAACCC
>CM016562.1:43961814-44138860 GCA_003412495.2 Echium plantagineum
TTTTTCACGCATTTTAAATTTTATATGGTTGAAGATGTGAGCACATAGTATTTACCAACAGAATAAATGAACATGGCTTCTTCATTAAGAGATAAGCTTCACATTGAAAATTACTGTGTGAAGCATAAACTAATCAAAGTAGGAAGGAAAAGGAGGGAGAATATCACAAAACAGGCTTAACACTTCATAAGTTCAGGCGCTATGTTAAAATCAATTTGTGTTAGATGGAATAACTACGTGATTTATAAAGTAGTAGTGTCTCTTTATTTTTTAATGATGGAAATTTACATGTGAACTTTTTTTATTGTTAGAAATCAATCATCAAGTGTTGATACTAATGATACTAATGCTGATTAATCATATTCATACTCTTAACATATATTTACCACAGATTAATACTTTTAGACATTTTATCTTTACTGTGAATGAGTGTTAGAGGCCATAAGAGATCCCAACTTGTTTGATTGAAAGATTAGACTGGATGTCGTTTATGTGAAATCAATACGACTACACAATGATTGACATAAAACTACAGGTTGGAAGGGAGAAGAGAGGGAGAGAAAGCGTTTAATGGGGAGAAAGGGGAGGTGAATGATTCATTATGCAGATGGTCATGTGCATCGCAGCAACAAGAAAAGGTTATCACATCGAAGAGGTAGTGTTCTTCTTTAGTAATTTCTTAAGTAGTAGATTATTTGAAATGCATGGACTACGTGGTGTGATTCAGTTTATATTAATTTTTATTTGCATTCTGCAGCGTGTCTTACGTTTGAGGCATTGGACATCCTCTTTTTTCCAGCATTTAATCTGAAAATCCTTGAATCATCTGGAAAGGTTCTATTGAAGTATTACTCTTGATGAGGTTCCCTGGGGAACAAGATGAGTAAGCTCAGTTTGAATGGAACTACGATTACGTTTATGGCAACAAGGAGGAGGAAGAATATGATTTAGGACCGTGATGAAGAGATGATGAATGAATTCCCAATCTTGTAGTTGCCTTAGGAAGTTCCCATTCCCATAAAAATCTTAATTTTTCTTTGTTTGTTAGTTTGATTACTTGTTTAAATGGATCATCCTTTGGCTTGGATTATTCGAGTTCTATCAATATATAGATGCAACTGAAACTGGCTACTTTGATTATTCGAGTTCTATCAATATATAGATGCAACTGAAACTGGCTACTTTGTTTGTTTATTTTTTACTGTTAAGTTCTATAAATATATAGATGCATCAGAGATCTACACCAAACTTGCCAGATTTGACCACATTGGTTCTATATCATCGCTCTTTCATCAGCCCTTCAGTGATTTACAACAAGTGCAAATAAGAAGTCTGATTTTATTATGTGGATCTTGATGTAAGTTGGGGCTTAGATTCATGCATATGTGGATCTTGATGTAAGTTGGGGCTTAGATTCATGCATATGTGATTATGTTTATAAGAGATGACTACTAGCATTCTTGGATTTTTTTACATTAAAAAATGACATATTACGTTACTTTGACATAAATTCATTGCAGACAAGAAGCAGCTCCTGATGAGGCTTGTATGGTATCAGCTGGTATGGATTGAAAGCTACTCTATACTTGCTCGTGTGACATTTGGGAACTTTCTAACAGTTTAATTTTTCTATGTGCAGACGGAGAGATCTTTGGGAGCCCCAATGGTGTGCATGTGTTGAGAAATGAGAAGTTTCATAGAGAGCCCGCTTCCAACTGTAGTACTTCTGTTCAATCTCAATCAGGTACACCTACTAATCTACTAATCTGAATTTGCTCAAAATGTTGCATCTTTATCACTTTGTGGAAATCTTGGGGACATCCGCTTGGCCTTTTCAACTAATGTGATCACTATATATATTGATCTCTACCTTGGAAAATAATTAAGATATCTACGTCACATAATTAGACCCAATGCGTATTTCACACCTGCCCGTCAGGCGACGGGCATTGCCAACTAGTTCTATAATTTGCTGCAATTCTCGTATAGTATGCACCCTTATAATTAGACTGAACTGAGATATGATTTGTATTGGCATCTGTTTTGTTTTCTCAATGTTTGTGTTCTTGAAAAATGGATTTTAATATCCAGAGGTTGATTTTGTATAGAATAATGCATTTACCGAAATGTATTCAATTGTGCAGAAGGCATCTAGCCATGCATCGGAACATAATGAAGCTATTTCGATAAATGTATTATTCTCTATATAAGTAATCGATATTAGTGAAAATAATGCACACATGAAAATAAGTGGATCCACTATTAGTTAAACTTCATAAGCTGTGAAGTACCTTTGTACTTGTTTTGCAAAGATGACTCCGATTTCCCTTTGAGGATTCTTTTTGGTTTGTTGGGTATGTGTATGTGCCTTGTATCACTTTTGAATCGGACCGGTTACGGTTCCGTATAGATTTGTTCCGTATAGAATTCCGTACAAAAAAATAATTACACAATAACCCATGAAGAAATAATAATTACATCTTCAATCCCCACTCCAACCACCAATATTTGTATATTAACCCTTTACGGAATGTGTACGGAATATTTCTATAAGGCACCCTAACTTTCTACCTTTTGAATTGAATTCTGATCATATTTAATTGCCTTTGCTAGGGCACTTGTGACCATATATACACTGAACACATTTAGACTCCACATGCAAATGATTTTGATATCACTTGTGTTATTTCCTTATACATTAACATGGTGAATCAACACAAATGAAGTTCCTACCCGTCTTTTTCAGTAATAATCCTTGTCAAATTTTTTTTTCGGCATTGTCCTCAGGGAACACTAAGTGATGGGAGAGCTGTTGCTGTTAAACAACTAGTTATGGCATCATATCAAGGAAAGAGCCAACTTGTGGCAGAGATTGCTACTATATCTGCTGTACAGCACATAAACCTTGTGAAATTGTGTGGATGTTGCATCGAGAGTGTTAATCGCCTTCTTTTGTATGAGTATTAGGAGAACAAAAGTCTCGATCAAATATTATTTGGAATACATTTTTTGCTTCATTGGAGCAGGGGACACTAAGTTACAACTTTGAGGTATGAGGAAGTATGATCACAATTTACTGAAAGCATAGTCATGATTTTAAGTATTTGAAATATGGGATGAAACGAATTAGTCATTTTGAGTTTTACTATGGTTAAGGATAGCCAGAAATTAGCTTTTGTGTGGCTTCATCTTCAATGTTAGACTCACACTCATTTGGGGCTTTATGTTATACTAACATCCAATGCTTACACCCATATCTTTGAGATATTGTAGACTTGCATAATATTTAGTGTTGGAGTCATACATATCATAATCTAAACGCCTTCTTACCTAAACTGAACACCTTAAGCGTTAGTACTATTGAAGGTTGATGCATCGAGCTTTCATTCGGTCTGCAATTTAATAGCTAAAACTTATCTTCTAATTCTGTAGTCATTCTAAAACTTGTAGCTTGACATTCATTCTGTTTCGTAATTACTCACTCTTTTTATGGTTGTGATCATTTAGTACAGGCAAAGAGCAGAATACTTGAAAAAGAAGATAGTTGAAAGAAACCTGCATCATTATTTAATGGAATCAAAAGACGAACCATCTGCAAACCTCATGAGCAGGCCAATGGTTAGAGTTAGTTAGTTGTTGTGCCTCAAAAATTGACTTGTTAGGTGGTTCCTTGTGGAATCGCGAGTCTTATTCTGGCTAATATACATCAAGGTACTGGTACACTATCCACATATCAAGTAAAAGCTTTTCGTTCAAACATTGCATGTTACATTTGAATTGTTTGTCAACTAACATATCATACAACTTGTCTTATGTCTTTCCTCCATGTACCCCCCCCCCCCCCCCCCCCCCCCGCTCCCCTTACTTGGTTGCTTGTACTTGAATTTATAGTGTTAAGAGCATGTGAGTTACTCCTGACATTGCATTGCATTTCTTCCTTCGAAGTGCATGTTTTGACACATCTTGCAATAAAAGAATTAGCACGAAATGCATCCATTTCATAAAAAATGATGGTGTATGTCGGGCCATCTTTGGATCTCTCTCAACCCATAAGAATATAATTGTAATTATTCTAGTTCACCCAGTCACGTAATTAGCTTGAAAATATGATTTTGGTTTATTATAAGTTCTTTGTTAAGGGTGTGAAATTCACACAGTGAATCCTAATTCTGATTTGGTATGAGATGTTAGTTTAAGAAATTTCAGATTTTCATTTCATAACATTTTTGCAGTTTATTTTTGTTTAAACTGAGAGATCAATTGTTTTTTCAAGTATCATTCTTGCTATGTGTTTGGCTTATCTATTGACACATCAAGGTTTAACTTTATTATTGATGTTTTGTTCGTTCTTCTGATAGTTTAAGAGTTGATCTAATTTTCTTATGTCCACAACACTGCTTGCCATATTCACGTTTCCAATTTTGCTCTGCTGTATAGATGGTGTGCATCAATAATCTAATTGTTTATTTGATTAGCTTGATATCCATGTTTGTTCAATCTTCATATGCATTTGTTGATATCTATTTTCCATTCAAAAAACATTCAAATTTGGTGCATCATAGATAATGTAGCTTAAGGGGTATTTTAATCATTTTCGTTTTTTCTAGACCGTCAAACCTGCAAATTGGTGATTATTGCTTCACATTTCACTTGCAAGCAGCCTATAGAGAAACTAAGAAGGTGGTAACAGCAAGCAGTCATGTAGATGAACAAAGAAGTTGATAACAGCGAGGAGAGTAAGGCTTGAATTTAAGGTTGGCACCCCCGCTATTTTAAAATATCCATCTTGTTCTTGTGTTTCACGCCTAATATGCTGCCAGGTGAAACTCTGACTACGCATTAATGAGTACTTGAAACAACGTTTGAATAAGTCTCATGCTTCTTCATTGTGTCATATGCACAATACTAAATCATCATACTTTTGTCATAATACAAAACTCAACAACCATAAATACTCAATCTTTGACATGATAGGTAATGAAATCATTTACTCCTTACTTTAATCATCTTCCTACTAATCTATAATTTCGACACACCTATGATAACTTCCAAGCATCTCTAAGGAAAGTAAAACTGCATAAAGAAGGTAACTATCTTTGCATTGCTTCCATTTATATAGCAACATGACCATTACTGAATCTATGAATCTAATTTATAAACCCTAAACCCCTAAACCTTTGCATATGACTTTTAGTCCTTCGATTAAGGGGGTTAAAAGAGGAAGAGTTGAAGGAGTTTTTCTCTTCTCTTCTTGCATTTCGGTTGTGAAGAAACGGAGAATTTTGAAACATAAGCATGATGTCAAGAAGAAAAAGACCAATCATCCTTACTCGATCAAAGGGGTTAAGAATTGTGTCGGAAAAAGGAAACGTGTTTGGGATAATGATAGCTTGATCATGGAGAATTCGGAACTGATTTTGAAGAAGACGAGGGACGACGATGACTTTAACCAGCTTGCGTCTCAACAACAACATTTCAACACATTCGTCCTACATCCCAAGCACCCTGTTATCAAGGATTCTATCAGAACACGGAAACGGGTTTAGGCTAATGGGTGAGGAGCCCATAACCCCGCATCATAAATTAGGGTTAGGTTATATTCACCTATAAATATAGGTTATCTCTATATTGTATAAACAACAACAATTACATCAATTAAATATCTCCCTCTCTATTTCTACAAGTGTATAAATTCGCCCTCATTGTAGCTTCGTAGCCGTCGTCCTTTTTACTGTTACGCATTTCTTTATCATTGTTCGATCTTTATGTGCGCAGTGGTGTCAGTTGATCTTAACCCTTTTTTCCAATTGCTCGATATTTGAACCGTCCAATAATGGCAAAGGCCACCAAATATGGGATTCAATTGTCCTTGTTACTGTTTCCCCCTGCGCGCAGTTGTGCCAGTCAATCTTAACTCGTTATTTTCAATTGCTCAATATCTGAACCGTCCAATAATTGCAAAGGCCACCAAATCTGGGATTCAATTGTCCTTTTACTGTTGGTTCAGTTGTCCTTTTTACTGTTAGTTATTAAATGATTTAATCTCCACCCTTGAATAACTAACATTCAATTGTACTCTTTACTGTGCTATGTTAAATGGTTTAATCTCCACCTTTGAATAACTAACATTGAATAGAACTCTTTATTGTGCTCTTACTATCATGTTGTGCTCTCTACAGTTGCGTGGTATTTTGTATATAGACCTTACATTTCAGAATTGGCAATTCATAAATTCACAATTTACAAATCACAAATTACACCTCAGGATTTAGTGCACAATTATACTTCTCATTCTCATACTTCTGATTCATAATTAATAAGTTTCCATTTAAAATATAGATTGTTGCTTGTCTAATCTATTATTTTATTGTTGTTCGAAGTTTTCTAATCAGCAACTATGTGCTTGGTTGATCTTTACAAATAACAGCACTGGAGGAAGAGTCAGTTTTTCCTTGATTTGTGTCTCATTGGTTGATCTTGAGAAAAAACGGCACCGTGCGAGGGCATATTATGATGCGAATAAAGAAGCCATTAATGAGAAACGTCGAGCTAAATTGTCTAATGGGAAACAGAAGCTCTTATATTATTCGGCAAATAAAGAAGCCATAAATATGATGTTAATCGTAAGTGTAATGTTTCATCTAAGACTAATAATTATCCCCAGCTGTGGATAGTCTTAGATGAAACATTACACTTACGAATAGAAGGATAATATAATTATTTCACTTCTCATATCCAATGGCCTGGACTATCAGAGCCTGTCGCTCTACCTCCAGAGCATTTTTCCTCTCCTCCAGATTTGTTATACGCGCCCGTGTAGCAGAAAGGCGCCTTTGTCTCCAGACATGATCATCAATATCGTCTTTTCTTTTCCTATCTAAGAAATCTCTAAATCTATAGGCCCTTTCAAGACCATGTTGCACTTGTTCAATTTCGCCTGCAATATCAGAAAGCCTGTTGTATATTGAATTCATATCCATGACTATGTTAAGATGAAATAAAGAGTATGATGAATGTATAGTATTTATAAAGGTGTGAATAGGCTTAGGTGTCCGTAAATCTTGGTCTTTAGGTGATCATGTCTACAGCTAAAATTCCGCCAATCAACAATTAATGATGATTGATTCTTCTAGAAGGAGTTGACTTGATTAATCACATTTACACAATGCTCCTTTTGTATTGACGTCTTTAATGCATTGTTGTCAACACTCAGTATAGTGAAAAATCTTCATCCAACACATGTACCAACACACCTTATTCATTTTCTTAGAATAAAAAGATGATGTAAGGATGTCTTTCTATTTTTTCTCCATGAGAGAGCTTTTGACTTCTCACGGTCATCGAGACATGACTAAAACCGTAAATATCTTAAATCTAACAACATTTCATACAACTATATATCTTCTTAACAGCTAATGTGAATTCACAGTAAAAAATTCAAAGTTTGACAACCTTCAAGAATTAGTTTAGTAACAAAAGAGGGTTACACCAACCTTCATTTTTATATTGGGGGCATAAGGATAATATATTTTAGTACCTACTATCTACGCTCGTGTCTAATGTTTAAATTTTAGGTCCCATTGCAAAACTTGAAGTTTAGTATCGAGACTATAATCCTACCGTAGCTTTGATGAAGACAATCCTTAATGAATTATTACTATTAATTATACGTGGGCTTCATAGATAATCTATCGTTGATCGGGCCTCCTCGCTAGACGGAGCTATCCAACTAGTGATTGCCACAAAAGTAGAAAAGAGGATCTAACATAATTAGAGTTCGCAAAAAGCTAACGTGGATATAGATGAGGTCGGGTAATGGGTTGATACATCAACATGTCAGGTTGAGTTGGATTTCGGATTATCCTTTTAAGATTAGGATTTGATAGTGAGTATATAAAAAACCCCTCCCAACCCTACCAATTGTCACCCCTAGTAGCAAAGGGAATACCATCAAATAAGTTGAAAAACATTATAGAGGGAGAGTCATAGAGATGGAAGGTAATGTGGGAGAAAAATGGAGACACATACGTTAGAATTGTGATATGTTATACACATTGCCAAAACAGTAGGTTTTGGGAGTGAAACTATAAATTAGCCGATGGTGCTGCTACCGTTGGCGGCGAACACATTATAGAGGGAGAGTCATAGAGATGGAAGGTAATGTGGGAGAAAAATGGAGACACATACGTTAGAATTGTGATATGTTATACATATTGCCAAAACAGTAGGTTTTGGGAGTGAAACTATAAATTTGCCCCTTATTTGGAAGTATAGAAATTGAGAGAATTAAGTTGGGGATAAAATAGTAATTTTATTACGGAGTATTAAATTAGACATTTTTTTGGTGTGCCCGTTATGAGTTCACATTTTAAAGAGAGAGAGGTGCATAGATAAAGGAAATTGTTGGAGAAAAATGGTTATCAGATAGTTGAACATTTTAATGTAATTTTTTCAACTTATTTTCTAGTTTATCATTAATAAAATAGTAACTTTTTTATATTAAATTTACCGATGTTTTAATACCAAATTTGTAATTTTCAAGTGTAACTAGCGACAACTCCAACATTCTCTATATTATTACTGTAAATAAAAATGACTAAATTTCATATTACGTTTAAACTATTGTCAATTTTTTAAACGAAGGACTGAACTTCTAAATAAATCAAACTGATCTACTATTAGGAAACTGATCCATTTTCAACAACACTCGTCTCCAGATTCTTCTTTCATTTATTCATTCATAGAATTTAAGTTTTTTTTTCTTTTTATATATTTTTTACATAATCCAAATTATATAATTTTCTCTTCTACAAAAAACCCACATTATTACACTGTGTTGTAGATCCCATCTAACCCATACCAACGTTAGATCAATTGAAGATTCTTTGAACCTTTCGATTCCATTAAGGTAACCATTTTGTCCACTTTTGCTTTTTCGTCTTTTTTCTTGTTTACATAAAACTCTCAATTCATTTCAAGCTTGAACCTTTTTGGTTTTTTGTTTCTAAATTCATGTACAATATTTTATTTTTTGTGTCTTCAGGTAGTTTATTGACAAGTTACATTTTGGATTTTTTTTTTGCATAGAATGTTTAATTTAGATTGAAGGTGGAATCTTTTTAGTTTTTGGCTTTTGGTTTTAACTTCCTTTACAATATTTTTTCATTTTCTGTGTCTGCAGGTAGTTGAATTGACTCGTTTTCTTCAAGGGGGTTGAAGAAATAATTACAGATATGGAGGATTGGGGTAATGTTTTTATCAGTTGTTTATTTAGTTGAGGTATATGCAACTGGTTTCAGTTAAAAGATGAGAATATTTGGATGATCTTGTTTTGTTTTTTGGATTTTTGTTATTTTATGTTCCACTCGGTTTGCTGTAGTAATTTTGTTGATTGAGTTTTGATTTATGGTGATTTGATTTTCTATTGCCATGCCATTGTATGTGTTTGTACATGGAAAAAAAGTAATTAGTGAAATTGGTGGTTTGCATGAATGAAAACTAGCTTTGATTTTGTTGATCTATTGGGCTAGTGATAGATCTTCTTGCCTTAAGTGTGTTCATTTGTTTGATTTTTTAGAGGATGTTCCTGTTCCTGATATTCCTAAGAAGGAGCAACCTAAAAGTACATGGGATGATGAAGACGTTGATGCCGATGCTATAAAGGAGTCTTGGGAAGATGAAGACGAACCTGAACCTGTACTGGTAGTTGGATTTGTAAAATACTAAGAAACATGTTCTGCTTCAGTCACAAAATCATGTTCTTTTAGTATCTAGTACTCCCCAATATCTTTGATATAAGTTAACATTAACATACCTCAATGTCTTTGAAGAGTTTTCTACCTAGGCGAGGTAAGGGGGCTCGGATAGTACACGCTCTTACCCCTATCATAAGATGAGGGATGTTTCCAAATTGACCAACACTGAAGTGCAAACACTATCTACTATTTCACAATAGATAAGAAGCATATGTAGTGCAATGATCCATTTCTTTGGAATCTTCTCGTGTTTGGAATGATGTTCTCATTCGGTTGTTCGATCTATAAAGTATAGACATTACTGCTCATAGTGAACCTTGAGTATAATGCATTGATAGTACTTCTAAAATCTCTTATATTGGAAATTATATTTTGAGAATTTTACCCTTAATATTTTGTTAAATTTGGTTTCCTGTTCAGTCTTAGGGTGGTCAAGTACTTGGGTTTCTAACCTCTTTTTCATTTGCTTTTTCTTCAGTCTTAGTTTTTTAAGCACATCTGAACCCAAATAAAGATACATAATAATAACTTTCATTATCCTTAACTATGGACATGTAGGTGATGTAAATATTAGAAGCATATTTCTTTTGTTCAAACATATAGTAGAGAATGAACATTGTAGACATGCTAGCTTCATGTTTTAGAACATCTTAATTATTGAGATAATGAATAGACTAATCGAGAACAAAATTGTTCTTCTTCAGTGATGTCTGTGTCTCTGATAAGCTTAGCTATTAGTAGGTGTCTCTCAGGGAGTCATGCCTGAGTTTGTACTTGATTCTTAAGAACTAAAGTGAAAGTTGGTTACAACACTTCTAATGCGATGTGCACTTTTCTCTTTGGAGTCGCTATACTGCCTTGCCTTTTAAACTATATCATGTCTCACCTCCAGGCAATAAAGTCAGAACCCCCTCTTGAGAAGATCTCAAAGAAGTCAGTTGCAAAAAATTCTGAAAAGAAAGGGAAGGCCATAGTAGTTGCAAAAGTAGATCCTGCTGTGGAAACATTAGATCCTGTAGCCGAGAAACTACGACAACAAAGGTGGAACTTCATTCTTCAGAGTTTTCCTAGATCATTTCACTAGAGAGTTTCTAATTTTCAGAGTTTATTATTTTAATATGTTATGAGTTAGTTGGTTAGTCTCTGCAATAGAACAACGATTCACTAATGATGTGTGATAGCTATTGGTCTAATTCACGAATTGTACTCTAACTACTGATTTGACTTGGTCAGGATTTTTTACATACTTCGGCAAGTTACTCAGCCAAATAGATCTCTGCAGTGAGATAATTTTGAGTGTAGAAAAATGAATTATGCTATATTACTACCTAACCTTGTCTAAAACTTACTTGTCCTGGTATCATAATTCCACAGTAACTGGCATTATAGATGTGATTGTTCTGCTTATCTTGCTCTCAGTGGATTGTTATGTCTACTCTTTTCTTTATAGACTGGTTGAAGAAGCAGACTACAAGTCGACAGCAGAATTGTTTGGTAAGAGAAGTGATGAAAGGACTATCGATAATTTTATTCCCAAATCAGAAAGTGACTTCATGGAGTATGCCGAATTTATTTCCCATAAGTTGCGGCCATATGAGGTATGGTGAATTTTCTTTGTTGCACTTTCAAGAGAAAGGAACGGCACTATTAATACTTGAACTTCTACTCAATGCAGAAAAGTTACCATTATATTGGATTGCTGAAAGCAGTGATGAGAGTGTCACTGACTACGTTAAAAGGAGCAGATGCAAAAGAGGTTGCGTCTTCTATCACTGCAATTGCTAACGAAAAGATAAAAGCAGAAAAGGAAGCAAATGCTGGAAAAAAGAAGACAGGTACGGTTTGAATCCAATATATGTCTCGGTTCAGTAACCTTTGCTAAATTGCTAATAGCCTTTTATTGATGTGGCTCTTCATTTTGCAGGTTCAAAGAAGAAACAGTTGCTCATTGACAAAGATGAAGATGTTGTGGCTAATGCAGCATATGATGATTATGACGATGATGATTTTATGTGAGCAAACATTTTGTAGATCCCCTTTCTCTGTCGTTCAGCTTGGCGTTTGGCCACTTGCTGTACTATAGTGCCCCTTGAAGTAAACTCTTGGATTCCTCCTCAAGATTAGGATACGTCGTTCTATCTTTCCTATCCCCCAATACTTGAAGGGAAGAGTGTGTCATATTTTTGCACTAGTTCACTAAGATATAATTAAGGTCTTATTTTTCTTTTATGAAAGTCAATTTGTCGATAAGACCGTCTGTCGTTCATGAATTATTTGTCCTGCACTGGATATCAGTTTTTGGATATTACTATTAATCTGCTGCTCAAGGATGGCCGTTATGGATCTTTAATAAGGGTGATAAAAACCATCATACTTATTTATATGAATTCTTTTTATTGTTAACATATAATTTCATGATAAATTTTCAAAGTCGAAGAAGGTTCGTTGCGTCTGTTTATTTGTTTATGTCTTTTTAAGTGTTGTCATTTTACAATGATAAAGTACTAAAAACTACAAATAACGTACGAAACTATGCAGAAAAAAGACCGGTCATTGAATATTTTGAAGGAAACAAACTCATAAATTAAAAATATTATTAGTACTAAGAAGAGGAGAAATTTGGCAGATTAGCACTATTAAGAAGTCTTTTTTTAACTTAGAGCAATAGATGTAGTTTGTATTTAATTTAAGGGCAAAATAGTCTTTTTATGAGAGAAGGTGCTAGTGCTTTGCAAAAAAAAGAGGTGTGTGCTCTAAATTAAAAAAGACCTCCAAATAGTGCTAATCTGCTAAATTTCTCTTATTTTGAGAGCTTTAATTTATTTTTAGTTTTAGTCCATTATAGAGATGTGTTTTATTTTTTGATAATTAAGGTTCTTTTTATAATTAAGAATAAGGTGATTTTCGAACCCAACATCTTCACGTCATTAAGAAAAACCTTTTTCACCAGTCTATTCGATTAACTCACTAATTTTAATGTATTGAAAGCTATTTTATCAAAATAAAGTAATTAACATTTCAACAATTTTTATCATTTAACATAATAACTATATATAATTATCTATTAGTTTCAATAACATAATAACTACATAAACTAAAAGTAATTATCATTTATCATTAAAACTTCAATTAGTTTTAGTTATTGAAAAAGCACACTGTGCCATCTTTATTTTAGATAGAGAAGATCTGTTACAATCAAAAATATGGAATGAACATTTTTATATTAATTGTATATACTATATATTTACCCATTTTCAAATAGTTTTTTTATATTGCATCTATCATGAATATTACAAATAATGAATATAAAACCTATTAATTAATAACGTACAATTAGAATAACGCCAAGAATTAAATCCAAACCTCCTAGTTAAAATTTTGAGTCAAATGTCACCAGATTTTTGAGTCATCGACGCTTCTATAAACATGACTGTACTATAAACATGATTGTACTGTTGTACACGGAATTATGAATCAACATTTTTATATGTAATGAATATATTACAATAAAGTATATATATATACTCTTTTCTCTTCTTAGTTCTTACTATATATAGATCATATATACGACTTGTAAACCAAATTGGAAACCAAGATTTTGAAATGAAAATTGATCATGTTATTACAGTAGAAAAATTGGACAAAAACTGAAACATCGAATACGAGTTTCCTAAGGAAAAAGACAAGAGGTACTCCAAATAATTGGAGTACTGTGTCACCAACTCCCTTCATTCCATTATTACCTCAATAATTCATTTCAAAAAACGACCGTCTTTTTAACCTTTAGAAGAAAATATCACTATATATAATTATATATTATGTCTTTGCTCAAATTGTATCACCAAGTGGACTACTATCAAACATTCATCAAACATCAAAATATCCTAATATTGTATATCTACCGTTGATGTCTTATGTCTATGCTTATGCTATCATCAATATATATTATATTTTAAGATCATCACCTATCACTTATGTTTCATTCTAATATCATTTCGTTCGTTAATGTTTTAGATGTTTTTATTTACTCATTTATGTTTTAAATTTGTTCATTGTGTCGTCAGTTCCTCCATTAATTTGGTCACATGATATACATAATGTATATCCGTCAGAGGTCAATTTTTAAAGTATTTAATTTTTTAGTTTTCATTGATTATGAAATTATATATATGTCACTGTAATAATCACGTGACTAACACATGACTAAGCTAATGCCAATATTATTCATGAAATAGACTATTCTACTGTAAAATACACCTTTTTGTTAATGAAAAACGAATACAAACATATAAAATATGAGTGAAGGGAAGAGGTCCAAAATAAAACATACATAATCACCCCCTATCTTTTTACCTTATATTTAAAATTTAGTACGTACAATAAGAGAAAACTATCTTATGATACCATGACTGTCCATGTATATGTCAATCCTACATGTAACCTTTTGGAGTTATATATATTTAGATGATATGGACTACTTATTGATAAATTAAGTCAAGTTGGTTTCATTTTTCAATAGAAAAATTCCGGCCTAAATGCATAAATATGGTCAAATAACTTTTGAATTGGAGCCGTAAAGTGTACTCATGAATTCCGGCCTAAATGCATGTCTTATAAGACAGTAATCACTTGTTGAATTAAATTTTGAAATAATGCTTAAGATAAATTACACATGGAAATCATCTTAGAAATGAATTTCTTTTTAAAATAGTGCAATATGCATGAAATCATCTTACAAATGAATCCATAAACAATATCAAAGTTTTATCAAATGATAGGAATTTAAGTATTTTGTCACCTAGCTAATGACGTACTACTATATATATATATATATAAGTATTATTATGAGTAAATTATTTTTGAAATACTTCATCCGTTCCTAAATGATTGGCACATTTTGATTTTTGTGGTCAAATTTTAAAAAATTTGATAAAGAATTCTCATTAAACGATAAGAAATAATATAGTCATGTGAGATCTTGTTAGATTTGTCTCAATATATATTTGAAATATCAACTTGTTATAATTTTTTCGCATATAAATAAAATATATTTACATTTTAAATTGTGTTTTGTTAACCATAAAAAATTAAAATATACTAATTATTTAAAAATATATAATTAGTCATGAGATGAGTTTTGAACTTTAAAAATTAGTCACTATAGACTATACGATCAATTGTATAAGTAAATATAATTTGGATGTTTACGATCAATTGTATAAGTAAATATAATTTGGATGTTTGTCCTTTCATCAATTTTGTGAATACCATAACGGTAGATATCAAATTAAATGTTTGTGCACATTATAGAAATATCAACATTTATTATTACAGCTAGCTAGGAAATTAAACAAGGTAAGAAATAGGAAGTCGATTAATTATGTAATATTTTCCTTTCACCATCATATTATACTCACCCCCCCCCCCCCCCCCAACTAGGTTTTTATATATAAATAGTGAACTCCACCATCTTACATGCGTCCCCTAATACTAATTCTGCAAAAATGGCGTTTCAAAACTCCAATAATAATGCAGAAATACCCATTTCAGGGGATCCAAACTCCCCCTTATTGGAATATCAAAATGTTGTAAAAGATACCAACAACTTTACCAACTATTCCAAATATAGCCCTTCAAGAAAACTAGTCATTTTCTTGATTTCTTCTCTTTTAGTAGCTGCCTTAGTCGTAGCATACGTGTGCTTTTCTGTTACTGGGGGAGTAAATCCTAATGATGTACCCCTTTGCGCCTCGAACGAGGCTCTAAAGGCGGAGATGGTGGTTGTTGGTGGCGATGTATCTAATCGTCGTAGGGTGGCGAGGGGGGTGTTGGAGGGGTTCTCTGCAAAATCAAATGATCCTCTTAAGGAGGATGAGAAAGCTTCATGTATTTGGACAAGGAATATGTTAACATGGCAAAAATCTGGATTCCATTTTCAACCTAAGAAAAATTGGATGAACGGTTAGTATTATTTGAACATTCAATTTCGATTTATTCTACCAACGCTCTGTTGGACGAGTATGTCATATATATTTACCTAATCTAATTTACGTGGCTGACCTGTTGTATAGTTTATTGCATCATTCTGAAATTCACAAGTGCACACTTTACAACAATTACATACGGTTCTTATATTACAAAACATTTAATCCACGATCTAAAGTTTTCTATTTAAATTCAACTTATATATTATAGATTTAAACATGAGTTAACTATTTGCTATAAAAATATCTCCTAGTTAGATTGATTTCACTTTTTCTTGATGCTATAGTATATTCCATTGCTAATTTTTTATTTGTATTTTTTCGTTTCTCTTCCAACTTTTCCGGACGATGATGATTGATGACGTCGGCTCGATTTGGCTTCAGATCCTAATGGTAATAATTCCATCTTCTACATTTTGTCTCTATATTTTATTATATTCACAATTAAAAAACTAAAACAACAACTTAAAATATGCTTCTTTATGCATATGTAATTAGTCCAATAGATGTTCATTCATCAATAGTATTAAACGCAACCAAAATATCTAAAGTAACATGGCCCTAAATAGTAGTGAGAGATAAGTAAAAAGTTGCAAATTTTTTGTCCAAATATAAGTGACATCACACCAAATACTGGTCTTCGTAACAAGGACACAGTCGTTATACTCGATAGAATAAATTTTTAGATCACGTCAGTAAAATTACACTAGACAAGTCTCGTATAAATTACTCAGTCATAAAGATGTTGGTAGATGGAATTGTCAAATCGAGCTCATATATATGTTGCGATAATAAAATCACATACTCCACAAACTTGACCACCTCACGACAACTACTAATCTTCTTAGATCTATGTGAAGTCCATTTTATTGGCTAATGTTGGTAAAAATGTTGCACGAATTATGAACTCTAAGTTGAAGTTACTTTTTTATTGGTTAAATAGTGTTCAAATAGTCTCAATAATTTGATTTTAGTCACCACCAGGCAACAAAGTATAGACCAATGGGCACCGGAGCTTTTTACTAGTAATAATGAGTAGGGCCAACAATTCTTTTGGACAAAATATAATAAAGTGCAATTTAATGTATCGACATAGGAAAATATCGAAATAATGGAGCTAGATTTTATCAAGTAACCATGTCGATGACTCCTTGTTTAGCCTTATTTGTCATTGCCATGTACTTATTCGATGCATGATGTATAATTTGGTCAAACCTATTTCCCAACTGAATATTTTTACGCTGGAAAATATTGACGATTTTATCTTTATCGAGCACAATTAATGTACACTCAATAGTCTTCCGAACGCACCCAGAGTGTGCTCAAGAATCTATCGAGTACACTCAGTGTGTTCTCAAAAGTATGATTTGGTCAAATATATATCCAACACACAATTTGTGTTTTCGATCAAATTTTGAGCATACATTGCCTGCGTTCAATAGATTTTGAGCGGTGCTCTCGGTAGGGGCATCACTATACACACCAGAATAGTGTTTTTGCAGGAGTGAAATTACAATTTTACCCCAAACTCAAATTTATGGAAACACTACTTTTCCAAATAGGAGGGGGGGCAGAATTGTCTTTTCACCCAAAAATGTTATTGTGTTGGTGTGTGTATAACAGATCAGTCTCCGTAGGGGTAACCTCGTCACATTTTACTGGCGTGGAAATATATGCACCCGTGTAAATTCCTAACAACGTTATTTCTGGGCAGGTCCGCTATTCTACAAAGGAAACTATCACATTTTTTACCAATACAATCCTGAAGGAGCTGTATGGGGGAATATTACATGGGGTCATGCAATTTCCAAAGATTTGATCCATTGGGATGAATTACCTTTTGCCCTCGAGCCTGATGATTGGTATGATGTTAGTGGCGTTTTCACAGGCTCAGCTACTGTCCTACCTGATGGCCAAGTCATCATGTTGTTCACTGGTGGACTAATTGATGCTGAACAAATGCAGAACTTAGCCTACCCTTCTGACCCCTCCGACCCCTTGCTAATTAAATGGACCAAGTACCCCGGTAACCCGATCCTACGACGCCCTCCCGGGATTGGCCCCACGGACTATCGTGACCCCTCTACCGCGTGGCTGACTGGGGAGGGCAAGTGGCGGATGACCATTGGTTCGAAATATAACAGGACGGGGATTTCTTTGGTTTATGACACGACGGATTTTATAAACTTTGAACTTAGGGAAACGTTGCTGCACTCTGTTGAGGGTACTGGGATGTGGGAATGTGTCGATTTTTTCCCTGTTTCGACTGTTTCGGATGATGGGCTGGATGCGTCGTATAATGGTCCTAATATCAAACATGTTGTGAAAGCTAGCATGGATGATGATAGATATGATACGTATGCGATTGGGACGTATGATGATGCCGCGGGATCATGGGTGCCTGATGATCCTACTATTGATGTTGGGATTGGATTGAGATATGATTATGGAACTTTCTATGCATCGAAGTCGTTTTATGATGGAGAAAAGAAGAGGAGAGTTCTTTGGGGTTATGTCCATGAGGCTGATTATGAAGTTATTGATGTTCTACGGGGCTGGGCATCGATCTACGTATGTACTTATCATCTTCGGTTCAGATTAATTGACGTGTTACATTTTACTGTTCGTAATATGTCCGTGTTGTGAATTTTGCAGAACGTCCCGAGGACAATCATGTTGGATAGGCAAACCGGCACGAATTTGCTGGTGTGGCCAGTGGAAGAGGTGGAACAATTAAGAAGTAAAAGAAAGGCATTCAACAATGTGAAAGCCAAGCCTGGATCTGTTATTTCTCTTGATGTTGGTTCTGCTTCTCAGGTAACTCGAGTACTTTGTCTCGACTACAGTTTATTTTAGTTGACGTTTTTGGATTTTAATCGTTTCTGACCTTTGCAGTTGGATATTGAAGCTGAATTCGAAATCGACCCCAAAACTATAGAAGGATTAGAAATAAACGAAGAACTATATACTTGTAATTCCAGTAAGGGAGCAGCTCAACGTGGTGCACTAGGTCCTTTCGGATTATTATTGCTTTCGACAAAAAGCCTCTCTGAATTTACTCCAGTTTATTTTTATATCATCAAAAGCTCAGACGGCACTCTTACAACTCATTTTTGCTCCGATCAATCGAGGTAATTTATTAATTAAATGATTTTTAATACAAAAATTAACACGAAAAACAATTCATTATAGGAAAACGTCGTGTTTGAAGTTAACATAACGACATCTGTATAATTACTTGCAGGTCTTCATTAGCCTACGATGTTATAAAAGATATTTTTGGAAGCACGGTACCTGTACTACAAGGAGAAAAATTGACAATGAGAATTCTGGTAAGTCGCATCATATGCCTCATTTTCTTCGTGTAAAACATGTTTCGTTTTAGGGCATGTGTTATCGCGTTCTTGTCACTTATCAGTTTCGTTTTTATTTGAGTGATGTAACACAAATAGTCCATTCGAGTAAGAACTCTACTTGTATGGTACAAACAGGTTGATCATTCGATAATAGAAAGCTTCGCGCAAAGAGGAAGGACGAATATAATTTCGAGAGTGTACCCAACGCAGGCCATCTATGACAACGCGAAGTTGTTTTTGTTCAACAATGCAACTGATGGCACCATTAAAGCATCCATTCAAGTATGGCAAATGGGATCAGCACAACTTCGTTAGGTACAAAAATATGAAGATCAGACGACGAAACCATTCGAGGAAAGGGATTGAGATTGTTGGTTGTTCAAGCTAAAGATGGGGCACTATGAGATGTAATTTATTAATTTTATCTGTTGCCAAGAAGATGAAGGACAGGATTTTGGGAGGTGTTGGTATGGTTAGCTTGATGATATTCGATGTTTTTATGGGAAATTGGCTATTTGTTGTATTGGTATTTGGTAAATGTGTTTTATTTTCTTACATATATATGATGAGGTAGCAATATTATTTAATTATTGGTGAAAAGAGGGGAAAAAGTGTTAAATACCACCGGGCTAATAGCATTTAATTTTTAATGATTAAACTTATTGAACTAAGTAGATCAAATTGACTATTGCATCGATAGATGATCTTCGTTTGACTAAACTATAATTTCAAGCCGCTTAAACTCCAGAAGAAATCTCGATAATGTGGATAGTCAAAATTTATATATAAAAATTAGGAACAAATACAATAAGATTTTTTTTAGTAAATATATATATAAATTAGATGGACAAATCAAATAATTCTTAGAAAATGATCTATTGAAGTTTTATTCCAAGTATCTAACATTTCTTTCTTCACAAATTAAGGGCCTTATTGGACAACTCAAAGTACGAACATACTTTCATTTCTGTTGTTGTTTTTCCTCTGCTTCACACTTTTTTCTTTTCCCCCTGTTTCTTGATAATGTAAACTCAAATACCGAAATAATTATTCAATGGTAGATATCAAGCTAACATAATAATCAATAAAATCACGTCATTTAATGATAAACTTCAAGCTCACCTATTTCACCGACTTAATCATTTTGCGGGCAAATGGAGTCTTGTAGACGATGCCCCATGTAACTTATTATTGTGATGATACCTTCACACCCCAAGTCATGTGAATTGAATCTATTATCGTTGTCGAAAAAAATAGTATACTATGTCAACGTTATGTTGTTATGATCCCTACTAGGCTACTATATCCTATTATATGGGGATAGTTATGTTCGCGGTTTCAATTCACGGGGCCAACTCATGAAATATGCGTAGAACATTTTTTTGAAAAAACAATATCGAACATAAAATATGCTTTCAATACCGTTAACGAACGTGAATCGTGGAAACAAGAATAATTTATGATTCTAGGCACTCATAACATTTTACTGTTAAAGTTGTCCCACTTGAAGAGGTGCTGCTGGAGGGCACCAACCCTTAGGGTGGTGTTAGATTTGGGTGTGGTCCTAAATAGATCTTGAAGGATAGAGTCAAACAGGCTTTTCCAAATTCTCCTAAAGTTAATTGGCATCTCAAAATAGTGGTCCGTTTTTTTTACCCTATAATAATTATGAAATATTACTATTTGCTTTTACTAAAGTCTTGAATGAAATGTGACATAGAATTGGCCGACAGATTTGTTTCTCTTGTTGCTAGCATTTTTCAGTCATCAAGAGTTGGCCTTTGGGAAGCATAAAGATGAGCATATATACTACAAATAATCTACTTTTATCAATTCCCTTCATAAAGAAAAAATCATCATAACTCATAGTTCCCCTCAATCAATCTAGTAAAGGGAGATTCATGCTTTGAGGCATAACTACTCAACCGATAATTGGTAAAGTAAAGTACGAATAGTCTCATCTCTTGACGCAGTTTTATTTGGTTCGACTCTTATAAGGTGTGAATTTTGTGTTGATCAAGTGATTAAAAAGAAAGCTCTAGTCCCATAATCAAGTGAGACACATCCTGGGATTTATCTCATTCGTAGACTCCAGAACAAATGTACATGATGATCGTTAGTGTGACGGTTTCAAACGAAGATTCATCACAGCTAGTAAATTTAATTGTAAGACAATGCATGCAAGGAAAAACCCATGAATATGATCATTCATTAATTTAACATTGTCACTTAAGTATTGTATCATCAAAGTATACATTAATCAAGTGAGTTTAATTAAGCATTGGAAGATAAACACCATTTGATTAAAGAAAATAAAATGACGATATTAAGTAGCTAGTCATGAATATTATTGACTCATGATGAGATACATTAGGCTTAACCTCTAAGGAGAAAATCAAACATTATTAATATTGTTAGCTGATGTGAAATATCCATCTTTCACAATATGACCTCCATGATCCTACACATGCAAAACAAGTTTTAGTTTCTATTCAAAATTCTTTAGTGGACAAATAATTTGGGACAATGTAGAAGTAGGGGGGGTGGGGTGCATAGATATAAGAGATTATATTACCTGCTGGAACACATTAGCCTTCTTCACAGTCTGAGCAGGTATCAGATTAAATTGACTGTGGGGAAAGTGGGCCCACTGGAATCATCAAGTTATAATTGCTTTAATAAAATCGATTTCTTGTAATTACCATAATTGTAAAACCTTACATCAAAACCCTAATTATCAATCATGTGTTGTTGTAGGTAGTTGTAACTTGTAAAGTCTACATGCAGATTAAGTTTCGAAAAAAACAAGAAAAACCACACTTGTTTACTTATAATCACAAAGATTGAGAGTGATAAGATATAGAAATTTGTCACAATGGTCCATCAAGTTACATTCTAGTATTAGTAAATGTATAGTTTGCGCAAATAGTCCTTAAAATATATACTAATTTATTTTCTGGTGAAGATGTTGAATTTTGATAATAATTGGATCAAAATAGAATTTTCAAAACTTAAATATTCTCTTGAAGTTATACTGTGCAATTTAATCCCTGATATTGGTCGAAAATATACACTTTAGTCATCTTTCCGTCAAAATTTAACTTATCCCTCAAAAGATGGACTAAAGTGCACGGTTTCAACCGATATCAGTAACTATTTGCATAGGCCGAATATTTACATGAACTAAAGTGCAACTTGCACATATTACCTCAGACCATTTCAATAATAATGAATTTCATAATGAAGTTAAATGTATTTATTTCAAAATATATTTGTGTGAAGTATGAAAATATGACGAAAGTAAATTATCGGTTGAATGTAGAGATTTTTTATAAGTGCAATATAGAAGCTACATATGCTAGCAATAATCACATTTAAATAAATCAATTGAAGGATTGTGTAATTATTTACTTATATTATTATATATATTGACTTACATTCTTTGCAGCAGAACTGAAGGCTTCCCTGTGGCTTATATCAGGATTTACAGCTTTAATTCGCTGTATTTCTTCCCTGCACCATTATTTTTCACTTCATCAAAAAACTAAACTATTTGTCTTATTTGCAATTCATCTATTGTTGAAGGAGACTCTACATATTATCGTATGCATTCCTTTAATTCAATTCCTTACAATATCTACGGAAGAAATAGACTAATACTTGTTGAAGGAGTAGGGGGAAACATATTTCATCCCACGACGACAACTCATGTTTCGTGCGTTCGGTATTTTCTAATGTAAAAATAACTAAATGTCAAACACAGACATGCGATGAAATACATGAACAAACGTGAGTCATATTACTCATGTATACTCGGATCGTGGAAATAGTTTTACCTAGTAATATGTGGTACTAGTAAATATGCATGCAGAATAGGATAATACAAATACGAACAATATCAATTAAAATGAATCGAAGCTAACTTAATTGAAAGGGTTACTTACTTGATGAATCGATTGTACGCAGAGGGGACTCGCGGCTTCTTCTCCGACGCTGAACGCACACATATTATTATATGCATATCATGATGAGTATTTTTCAGCGGAAAGTATGAAATTAAATTGTTGAAAAATTCAATCAATTATGTCTTCGAATAAAATATCGCCAAATACAAACACATGTATAGGATAGTTACGGTTTATTAATGATATGGTTCAATAATTCATTGATTTATATATATCATTCTAAAATTATATAAATTGAAAAAAAATTCAATACCAATGTTCCAAATTTATTTTATGCACTAAGTTCGTATGTGTACCAAAAAAGTTTAAATGGTTGACTTGATGGTTCATATATATTACCTAAAAGGCAAAAATAAACCTAAATAATTGACATTAATTTGTTGAATTAAGGGTATTAATAATTATAAAATGCTTTATTTGTGTCTTCAATCATATTAATGAACAAAAGACGACTTAATAAACGGTAACCTTCTACTGTTGTATTTTCACAATAATCAAAATGCATAATGTCTTATTTTAAATTATAGTCGAATATTGGAATGTTTTAATTTTAACTTTCCTTGGTTACACTAATGAAATTTGTCTAAGCTTATATATATATACTTCACAAACAAAATTTAATATGACAAAATATTTTATAAAAGTCTATGTCACACTCTATAAATTTTAAAGTTGAACACTAAAATACTATACCAACTACAAAGGTCAACTAAATGATTTGATTAAAAAGATAATAAGAAATCTCACTTCTATTAGAGATCTGAGTCCTTGGAAGCTCATTAAATCCCCCAGATCGAGCAACAAGAGAAAACTCATTTGTTGATAATGGCTGTTGATGATGATGATGATTCATTAACAAGTTACTACTACTTGGACTTGACAATTGCTCCTGCATTCACATTATATAACTTCGCAAAATTATTAAACTAAACTAAAGCTTTGTTCGTTTGGTATACTAATTCCTCACTCGCGAATAAATCATCCCTCCCGTAGGTTATTTTCTCAACAGATACGTAATATATATATATATATAGCGAGTATAAGTTAAAATAATAAAATTTACCAAGAAATTATGTCCGAAATGAAGCTGATTAGGTGGAAGTTGTAATGAATCTCTCATATTTAAGGGCAACAAATTGGTGCAGTGTCCGCATCGGACCGTTACGGTCTTCAATAAACTTGTACATGGAACACTTACCTAGTACCAACAATAATCAAATCAATAATCAAGAATAATATTACTATAGCAAAATAATTTATATAGGAAATAAACAAATAAAAACCCTAATTAGCCTAGTTTCTTAATGAAGAAGGAGATAGATAATTAAAGATGTTGAGGAGAGAAAGAAAAGAAACCGCGAGGATCGTGTTACAAATGTTGCAATGGACATAGCAAAGCTGGTCTGAAGGTTGAAGATGATCCAATGTCAAAGAAGAGGATGAAGAGGATGACATTATTATTATAAATAGTTGTAGAATTGTAATTATATGGTTGATTTGATTGAATATTGGATTCTCTAACTGATTTGATGGAAAGATTGATTGATGTATGTTGACAAAGATAATCTGCCAATAGAATTTTCTTTTGTGAAGTTAGCAAACAGAATGAAGGAAGAGAGGTAGAAGAGAGATGGGAGATAAAAAGGAAGGGTCTCTGTTTGTGTGCAGTATAGATATGATAAGCTTCCAAAATGGTGAAAATCATATTTTTTTTAACACGCACGTAATAAGCTTTTATGCAACCTAGATTCGATTATTGAGAGCGAAATTTGTGTTTCGAAGTGGTTAACAGATACGCTCTAGCTCCCTGATCAGGTGGTATACATCCTCGATTTACCTACACCGAATACTTTAAGGTAGGGATGAAAATCTTTGTTAAGTGAACGGGATAAGGATGAAGATGGTTGTTAAGACTGGAGGGGTCAATCAGAGGAACAATGTTGTAGCCCAAGTTAACGATGGTGGTTGAGTGAGGCCACTCAAGAACTATTATCATCTTGGGTTGCGACCTTGTTCTTCTGACTCACCCAGTCTTAACCACCATCATCATTTCCACCCCATTCAAATCACGTCAAGATTTGATTTATAATAAGCATAAATTGTTCAGATGCTGGTATTTTTTTAAACATATATGATCAAATGAGTCAATTTTTGAAATATGTATGATTAAATGAGTCATTCTAAAACATGTATGATTAAATGGAGAATGGTCTGAAACATGTATGACTGATAATTAGCCAATAGTCCAATTTAAATTTCTCAATTGATGTGAATTGACAGCGTAATGAATGGAGTGGCCTGACGGGTCACTTTCTAAAACATACATGATCAAACGGAACATTTCGAAACATGTGTAATCAAACGATGAATAATGTGAAACATGTATGATCAAATATGTTATTAGTCCTATTTTTTATGGATCTCAAGAACTCTTGGTATTATATTACTTTAGACTTTTTCTTATACTTAATTGGATCAATATTACTCAAGAGTCATTCACGAAGGTAGATGCCCTCATTCTACATTCGCCAAAACCTAAAAGTTTAAACATCATAAACAAAAAACAAGAGTAAATAAAGCACGCTATTACAAAATTATGAAAAATAAACAAGAAAATTTGTATGTAATAGATCTAATTAGTTTGAGGCTAATTAGTTGATTGCCCTTAAACAATATAAGTATATCGACTAATTTTTATTTTCAGTTAGGTTCGTGAACTATAATTTTTTTTCGAGATGTCCACTAGCCTCATTTTTCTACTTTTAAACAACACAACTGACTATTTATCGTAATAATACGCTTAATATAGGGGTTAATTTGTTATAAAAAATTACATAATTAAAATAAATCTTTACTCATCTTCTTTAACGCACATGACCCGACCCCCCTAATACAAAGAAAATGTAAGAATACCGAAAGGAAAACATGATGTATGGCTGGCAATCTGGCATTCCCGATGAGGTTATTGGGTAGGAATGTGGGGAGTGGGGGCGAGGGGGAGGGGGGGGGGGGGGGGTGATGGGGGCAGGCGCGGCAGATATGGGGGAGAGGAGCTAGAAAGAGACGTTTGCATGAAGTGATATAGCTTTCACTTATAAATCACTTGTTGTATGTTTACAGCTTCATCAAACATAATTCTGCATATATGCAAAAGCAATTAATAAAAAAGATTTTCTACATGTGTACCGTTTTCAACCTTATCAATAGTAAACCTTCAACATACATGCCCATTTTTAATGGTGTTAGGAACAAACTATCGCCAAATAGTAGCATATCGTTTTGCCAACATATCAATATGTTGATATGATCCAAGTGTCGGTGTTTGTATGAAGAGATCGGATTACTCGTGACTCGTGTAGGATGACGGATATGAATGAATCCGTCTTCATATTATAAATATGACAAACGAATTGGTACAGGGTAGATGGTCCATAAACATCTAATTAGCGATAATTGTTGATGTGGTCTCTGATGATATGAGCAAGTTGCTTTTTAGTGCGTTTTTTAGTCCCTGTAAATATATGTTTTGCGCAAATGGTCTCTGATATTGGTCGAATAAATGTTTTAGTCCATTTTTTTTATAGAGATGTTAATTTTTGGTATAAAGATGGTCAAAATAAAAATTTTAATACTTAGATATTTCTCGAAAATGTGCATTTTAGTCCCTGTTATTAGTCGAATTATGTGCACTGTAGATTCTCACTCAGTCAAAATTTAGCGTCTCTATCGAAAGAAGGATTAAAGTACACTTTACTCGCCAACATCTAGACCATCTGAGCAGACCGAAAATTTACAAGACACATTATTTGAAACCATTTTGATAATTTTATCTCCATTATTACATACACTACTAATTGCACGCAAATCCAAAAAAATTTCATGTTCATGATTTGACGCTTCATTTTTTGTCGTGTACAACATATAAATGCACGGCTACGAATTATTTGTCGGGGAAACCGATCTTAGAATGGGCAGACAACTTATCATTTGACCCTCTTTGCCCTAAGTTGTACTAAATTCCTATTTTACCTATATTGTTATGTTAACAAATTTGGTTCCATAGATATTCCCTTCCCGTGCTTATGAACCCCTGTACTAGGTACTGCATTCTTCTTCAGTCCTATTCTTTCGATACATATATGGGCCGAATGTTCGTTATATATACCGAGGACTACTCATTCCTTGCTCTCGTTTTTATATATATGGAGCACTCATTCCAGTCACTTATTATATATATCGAACATTTATTTCATGTGTTTGGTGAGATGAAACGGTCAGAAATTCGGGTGCCTTCAAATAAAGTTCACCAAAGTTGGACCAATTTTAATATGTCAGACATGTAGGACTAGGTATGAATAGTACTTGGGTTTCATTACCATGTGAGTTTGGCAGATGACGAACACGACAGAACAGTGAGAACATCACATTGATGTGCTATTATAGACGTAGTCGGAAATTGTCCTTGATTAAAAATTCATCAATTCTTAATATCATAGCCAAAAAATTGAAACATGCCCATTTGAGAATGAATTGCTCAACATGAGTCGTTAAGATGAATAGTATTTGTTAGTTCATGCAAAAGAAAATGGTCGGCAAAATATGACTTGATATTATTGGCTCAATGATTCTTCATGTAAGAACTGTATGGCTAAAATTGCAAATATGCTTCCTCCACAAACGATTACATATGAACGTCAATGGAATAGTTCACTGGAAAAGGTTTAATGTTCGAAATTCACTTCATTACTAATTATTGATAAAAAAAAAAAGTGTGAACGTTATTGAACCTTGTAGGCTGTAGCAGTGTACTCCTTCGTTTATATGGGTCTGATGCTGTGCGGAATCTAAAAACAGATTAATGGTCGACTTGAGTCGGCCCCTGTTTAAGTCTAGTCAAGCCCATTGTAGGTGTTTGGGTGTAGCTGAACTAGCTAGTTGACCTTATTGACCAAAAATCGAGTTGCTACAAGTAAAGGTAAATTAGCCCAGGAAAACATAGCTTATTGGTAAGTGATAAAAATGATTGGGATGTCGTTCCGATATCACGAGCTTGAGCTTATGTGAAGACAATATTTTGGTGAAATATCGTTGCTTTTGGTCTTTATTAAACCGTTGGTTCTCTCATTTGTAGGGTCCTTATTATGCTCAATTTACAACCTGCGTAACCAAAGGGACTCTGACATGGGTGAAAGAAATTGAATTTTCATAATAAAAATGGTCTTTTTAAAATGTGTCTTAAGGGCACATTCATAAGCATATAAGGTAACATTCATAAGCATATAAGGTAACATTCAAATTTCAAATACAATTAATTAACAATTATATTCTCTTATTTGTTTCTTAACATGTGTTTTAAGGTCACATTTTAGAAAAACCCTAATAGAAAAAAGTAAATCCAAAGTTCAAGAATCTTTTGTTCAACTTGGCTCCCGTGTTTTCATAATACAGTTTAAAGATAGCTCAGTACTTAAAAAATCGTAACTAGTTAAGTTAATTATACTTTAGTTTACCTAATTTTTTTAATTACATTTACTTGATTAATATTCAAGGCTAGCTCAATTCTTAAAAAATTGTAACTAAATCAGTTTAATTACTATATAATTTAGAGATAATCGAATAGTTTAGTGGAAAAAGGCTTTCGCTAGTGACCAGAAGGTTCTGGTTCGAAACTCACCTCATCGCTAATTTACAAAAAAAAAGAACAAAAAAATTACTACTAAATTAATAAATTTAGTTCACATTAAAGAAGACAAACAAAATCATTAAATTACATTTACAAATTAGCATTAATAATAAGTAAGTGATTTTCATAACAAAATAATAACACAAATTTGAAATCGAGCTACCGAGCAGGTTCAACGAGCATGATAGCGAGCTAGAAACTCGACTCAATAGACTGATCCCAGCTTCGAGCCGATTGGTTTAGCTACCTTCCACTAATTGTCCATAAACCCTTTTCAGAAATTGTCCCAAAACAATTATCCAATAATGGCAGACGAAGCCAAAGCCAAAGGCAACGCCGCCTTCTCGGCCGGAAACTTCCAAGAAGCCATCCGCCACTTCACCGAAGCAATCACCCTCTCCCCCTCCAACCACATCCTCTACTCCAACCGCTCCGCCGCCTACGCCTCCCTCTCCGACTTCGCTCAAGCATTGACCGACGCCCAAAAGACCGTTGACCTCAAACCCGATTGGTGGAAAGGGTACTCTCGTCTCGGGTCCGCTTATATTGGACTAAATAAAATAAATGACGCCGTTTTGGCCTATAAAAAGGGTCTCGAGTTTGACCCGGATAATGAAGTGTTGAAGTCGGGTCTTGAAGATGCTCAGTCCCGAATGCAGACCCAAAACCCATTTGGTGATATTTTCTCCGGGGCGGATATGTGGGTGAAGTTGAGCAAGGACCCGAGTACCCGTGCCTATTTGGACCAGCCGGATTTCGTTAGAATAATGAAGGAGATTCAGAAGAACCCGAATAGTTTGAATATGTATTTGCAGGATCAGAGAGTGATGAAGGCGTTGGGGGCATTGTTGGGTATTGGTATAAGTGCTGGAGGAAGTGATTTTGGTGGTGAAATGGCTGAGTCGCAGGGGAGTACATCGGGGAATGTGGGGGACGAGAAACGGGCTGAGGCACAACCCATATCTGAGCCCGAGAAGGTTGAGGTATCGAACGAGGGAAAAGAGAAGAGGGAGAGGAAAGCTGAGGCTGTTAAAGAGAAGGAAGCTGGGAATAGTGCTTATAAGAAGAAGGATTTTGAGAATGCCATTTTGCATTATAGTAAAGCTTTTGAGCTTTTTGACGAGGATATATCTTTTCTCACGAATCGTGCTGCGGTTTATTTGGAGATGGGGAGGGTATGATTTATTGAATATTTTGGTATATATGAAATTACTGTACTTCATTGTTGTATGCTTGTGTAACTTGAAAGAGTTTATTGTGCCCTTGTGTATAACTTTGTGTCATAACCAAGTTTGTGAGTGTTATGAAGTAAATTTATGATACGGTCGGGTTTATAGGATAATTCACATGAATGTTGATGTCGAATAGTAATAAAGCTTGATTTTTTTTTTCTGCTACCATGGCTGTGTATGACGTTTTAGTGAACTTATGTTGCCAATGGTCATAATGATACTATTGATTTCGCTTTATAACAGAAGATAAAAGTTAAAAGTAGAATCTTTATGGGGTTATAATGTTATACATTTTCTGCGCTAGATTGTAATTTTGGGTAGATTTAAGAATTTTAGATGATGTGATTGGTGAACAGTCCAATTATTGCACATCTCGATATAATGTGTGAATGAAGTGATGATAAGGCAATTGATACATATATGACTAATTATCATAACTTCAGAACTGAATATGTAATTTTGCACCTTTTGTTCGTGGTCCGATCGCTGTTTTTGTTGAATGGAATGTTAATATTTCATTTACATTTTGCAGTATGATGATTGTATTAAAGACTGTGATAAAGCTGTTGAAAGAGGAAGGGAGCTCAGGTCTGACTTCAAAATGGTGGCAAGGGCCTTGACAAGAAAAGGAACTGCGCTAGCAAAGATGGCAAAAACTTCAGAGGATTTTGAACCTGTTATTGAGACGTTTCAGAAAGCTCTTACAGAACATCGCAACCCTGATACATTGAAAAGGCTAAATGACGCAGAGAAGGCCAAGAAAGAGCTAGAGCAACAAGAATACTTCAACCCAGAAATTGCTGATGAAGAGCGTGAGAAAGGTAAGCCGGTTCCTCTTGTTGTAGTTGTTGATTTAATTACTACTATGTATCATTTTTCTTTAAGAGAAGTAATTGAGTGCATACAATAAATTTGCAGGTAATCAATTATTCAAAGAGCAGAAGTACCCTGAGGCCATCAAACATTACAATGAAGCAATTAAGAGGAACCCCAAAGATCATAAGGTATTGAATATCTCATGATATATGAACTTTAAGATACACTGTTTTATGCAGGACGCGTGTAGTTGTGTACAGTTTCTTGAGTTTGTCATCTCATATTTTTATTTTTCCTCAGGCATACAGCAACAGAGCTGCCTGCTACACTAAGCTTGGGGCAATGCCGGAGGGGCTAAAAGATGCAGAGAAGTGCATTGAGCTTGATCCAACATTTACGAAAGGCTACACTAGAAAAGGAGCTGTGCAGTTCTTCATGAAAGAGTACGAGAAAGCACTTGAAACATACCAAGCTGGATTGAAGCTTGACCCTAGCAGTGAAGACCTTCAAGATGGTGTGAGAAGGTACATATACAGTTATATTCATTTCTACTGTGCAGTTGTGTACAGCCCTAAGCTAGCCACAACAATGGGTGACTTTTCACCATCTATTACAGGTGCGTTCAGCAAATTAACAAGGCAAGCCGTGGAGACTTAACCCCTGATGAACTGAAGGAGAGACAGGTTTAGTTTTTCTCTAATATGTTGTTTTGTTCAATCGGTTACCATTGTTGTCCTCTTTGTATATATGAGTAGTAGCATAAAGCTGTTTGGATTAACTCTTCTTAAAATGATGTAGGCAAAGGGTATGCAGGATCCAGAAATTCAGAACATCCTTACAGATCCCGTCATGAGACAGGTAAATCATATGGTTTCACCGCATTGAAGTTTAGATATCACCGTTAGTTGGTCCCAACTCTCAAATAAACTGAATGTCATCGATTTCCATGGTTGCTCTTTAGGTATTGAGCGATTTCCAAGAGAACCCTGTAGCTGCACAAGAGCACATGAAGAATCCTCAGGTGATGAACAAGATTCAGAAACTTGTCAGTGCTGGAATTGTTCAAGTGAAGTAGAAGGGACAAAAGGTGGTACAGAAAACGTGTAGCATTATCAACATTTGAATTTTGTCATTGGATTTGTTATTTATTAGAGAAAACGCCCTTTTCATTTGGCAATAACTCGAGCCTTTATTTATACCTACGTGATATCACTAACATTTTCGGTATAATTTTTTCAACCCGAGTTATGTTGGATTGCTTTTGAGTTTGTTCCAATCCTGACCAAGCAGATATCAATGGTTGTCCTTGTGTCAACAAGATGAAGCTTATTTTTAGATGGAAAACGGCATGAAAGCAAAAAGTGAAAGGAAATTGTCCGATGTAATTGTCTCATCATTTCTGCATTGGGTGATCCATTGAGAATGCACTCGGTATTAACTTGTTAACGTTTTGGAAGAAAAACAAAAACAGATGTTATTGTTTGCTCTGACAAGAATGTATCTTTCCATATGATCTTGCTGACGAAAGTTTTGGTACACTCAAAATTTACAAAATTCAATAACTTAACAAAAGATTGAGCTATCTGCACTTGATATGGATTCGTGAGTAAAGAATATAGAACATGTAGAGTTTTCTCGGATTAAGTGTGGATTAAGCGGTAACTGCTTCCTCCTTCGAAGAAAGCTGGGTTTGGATGTGTTGAGGTACAACATCAAATTTGGCTAACTGCATTGTGTAAGAAGCGCGTCCTTTTGTCATCCCACGTAAGGTACTGACGTACTGGAACATCTCTGCTAGCGGAACTAAAGCATCGACAACCTGCAAAACCAAAGAAGTATTATTGAATAAGATGCCCCATTGTGAAAAGATTACACAAAGTCATCACTCCATAAAGATATGTCCACATTAGAATGTAATTGCTCTAGCTGAATGCAATTTGGAGTAATTAAGATGTTTGCTTGTGAAAGAAGACTCTTTTATATGTTACACTGTTACTATATCATAAGTGACAGAAATTTGAATGACCTTCACTTAACATACCTTAAGACCACCAGGTTTGTCCCCGAAGTTGTTGATCTGACCTCTTCTTGAATTGAGATCACCAATGACGTCTCCCAAATGTTCGTCAGGAGTTACTACTTCAACCCTCATTATAGGTTCAAGCATCTTTGGAGCAGCTTTCCTAATTCCTTCCCTAAAGGCTCCTCGAGCAGCCAACTGGAACGCCAACACACTTGAATCGACTTCATGGTAAGAACCATCCACTAATACAGCACGTACATCGACAACAGGAAATCCTGCTAGCACTCCATTACTCATGCACTCTTCTAATCCTTTCATCACACCAGGAATGTACTCCTTCGGGACGGCCCCACCCTTGATGTCACTCTTGAATTCATAACCACTACCTGGCTCCATTGGCTCAAATCGGACAGTGATATCAGCAAACTGTCCCTGTCCACCTGATTGTTTCTTGTGGGTATACTTTACTTCTGAAACCCTAGAAATGCTTTCCCTGTAATTTACTTGTGGAGCACCAACGTTGGCTTCAACCTGTTGAATTTAATAAGAAAATACACATTCAGCTCAGATTTCCCTTCAATGCAAAATTAGTGGCAAGAATAGAATAGCTAGACTGACCTTAAATTCCCTTTTGAGGCGATCAACAATAATCTCCAAGTGCAACTCTCCCATTCCCTCAATAACAGTTTGATTTGTCTCGTCATCTCTTGAGAAATGAAATGATGGATCTTCTTGAGCAAGTTTAATCAAGCCAGTGGCCATCTTATCAATATCAGCTTTGGTTTTGGGTTCAATTGCAACCTTGATGACAGGATCAGGGAAATCCATACGTTCAAGCACAATAGGCTTCTCCACGTCACTTAAAGTTTCTCCTGTAATAGTATCTTTGAGACCAGCAAGAGCAACTATGTCACCAGTTAAAGCAACCTTTACATCTTCCCTGCTGTTGGCATGCATCTCAAGGAGTCTACCAATCCTCTCTTTCTTTCCTTTGTTTGCATTTAATACGTAAGATCCAGCCATAAGCTTTCCAGAATACACCCTAACAAACGTGAGAGATCCCACAAATGTATCACTCATAATTTTGAAAGCCAAACCAGAAAAGGGTTCATCATCGCTTGCAGCCCTTTCAAGGATTGCTTCTGGGTCATCAGGGTCGCTGCCTTTCATTGCAGGCAAATCAAGAGGAGAGGGTAAATAATCCACAACTGCATCTAGCAGTGGCTGTACCCCCTTGTTCTTAAACGCAGAGCCACATAGCACAGGAACGAAGCTGATTGAAATTGTTCCCTTCCTAATCAGTTTCTTTATAGTCGCCTCATCAGGTTCAATTCCTTCCAGGTATTGTTCCATAGCTTCATCATCTTGTTCAACTATCGTCTCAATCATTTGTGAACGGTACTCCTCAGCCAACTGTTGGAGGTCAGATGGAATGTCTTCGTAAGAAAATTTGGCTCCCAGCTCTTCACCTGACCAAACCACAGCCTTCATCTTCACTAGATCAACTATTCCTTTGAAACTATCCTCAGCACCAATTGGAAGTTGAAGCACAAGTGGTTTCGCACCCAGATTGGTAACAATCATGTCTCTAGTTCTGAAGAAATTTGCTCCAAGACGATCCATTTTATTAACAAAGCAAATTCTTGGAACACCATATTTGTCAGCCTGTCTCCAGACAGTTTCAGACTGAGGCTCAACACCAGCCACACTGTCAAACAAACATATAGCACCATCCAGGACCCTGAGGGCACGCTCCACTTCAAGAGTGAAGTCAACATGACCAGGAGTATCTATTATGTTTATACGATGCTTGTCCCAAACAGCTGTTGTAGCAGCAGAAGTGATGGTGATCCCTCTTTCTTGCTCCTGCTCCATCCAGTCCATCGTTGCTGTTCCTTCATGCACCTCACCAATTTTGTAACTTTTACCAGTGTAATACAAAATTCTCTCAGTTGTAGTTGTCTTCCCTGCATCTATGTGAGCCATAATTCCAATATTACGATAGTCTTCAAGTGGCATTGTTCTCTTTCCTTCTACTGCAATGAGGATAAGTAATTCAAACAATATTATATCAACGTTATAAATGTGCATATATGCAGAACGGGTATAGAACTGCTATCAAAATTCAACATATATAAAACTACTATCAAAATTCAAAACTGGACAACCTTATTCCATATAATGAGTACTGTAAACCCAATGAGTACTACTAAAATATCACTTCAAAGAACCCACCTTGATTCCATTTCCAGATACGAACATCTTACAGATTCATCAAATTAACCAATATGTGAAACTCAAATAAGCATTTACCAGTACATTAGAAATGATATCATTTACTACCTTTTTCACCATATACAATTCAGCATACATAAAAATAAACAATCAAAATTCAACACTAGACAATCTTTTAGGATGAAATAATGACCAAAAAACCCCGATAAGCACAGTGAATATATGATATATCACTTCAAAGAACCAAACTTTACTCAGTTTACATTTACAACCAACTAAAGTACTCATCAAATTCACCAATTACCAATATGAAAGTTGAAATAAGCATTACACTAGACCCTCAGTAGCCATAGCAGAAA
Source organism: Echium plantagineum (assembly GCA_003412495.2). NCBI lineage: Eukaryota > Viridiplantae > Streptophyta > Magnoliopsida > Boraginales > Boraginaceae > Echium > Echium plantagineum. The sequence goes on from CM016562.1 coordinate 43,997,223, forward strand.
CAGAAAAGTTCGCATTTTCTTCAGTTCTTATTCAAATTCAACAGCTGAAGTATTCATCAGAACCAATATGTAAATTTTAAATAACCATTATCCTATACCATTAAAGTTGGCATTTTTCTTTTTCTTTTTCTTTAATTGAGAAGCTAAAGAATTAATCAAACATACCAACATGTAAATTTGAAATAAGCATTAAACTATACCCTCAGTAGCCATAGCAGAAACAGAAAAGTTGGCATTTTTCTTCTCCTTCTTATGTAAATTCAACATCTTCGATGCAGAAGAAAACCCAACTCCACCAAAAAACGAAGAAGAAGCAAGAGCCTTAACTCCAGAATTTCTGCGTCTTTGAGCATTAAAGCTCTGGGAAAATGGAAGGTTTCTAGTAGTGGTTCTTGAGCCATTGAAATTGCAGAGATAGGAAGGTGTTGAAGCTGAAGATGGAGCTCTAATTATTGATTCTGAAGCCATTTTTGAAGCAAGAAAACACACTAAATTGTGTGTTTCTTGAGAGTTTTTTGGGTTTGAGGATAATGAGATAGTGTGAGGCTTTTTTGAGGTTTTGAGGCTTTGGAGTTTATGGGGGGTGGGGGGGTTGGGGGGGGGGGGGGGGGGGGGGGGGGTTGGACACTCTTGGCCTGCTAGGAACCAGAAATTTGTGTGGTTTGGAAAAGATTTCATTTTCTTTTATTCATAACAAATAACCATTTGATAAAATTATACTTATATGATTTTATAATTCTATTGGATAAGTTGAACTTTTTTATTGAAAAATATTTGATTCTAAGCATTGTCCATTTTGTTATAAGATTTTTGTTTACAATAAAACTGAGGAGATAATAAAAATATATTTATTTAATGTATATTTGTAAAAAGTAAAAGTAAATTAAAGAATATGTATTGCATGCTAGTGCGTTGTCATATTTTAACTTAACAAAAATATAAGATAGAATTAGTTAAAATATTAAAATTATATTTATATGGAGGTTATAGAGAAAACTTTATAATCACCTTACATATAAATGTATTAATATTTCAATTTCTATAAATGAAAAAGTATTACTCCATGATACTTTCCTTTTGGAGGCCACACATGACACAACAAATCCAATTTCACTGGATGGCCTACTAAAATAGTGGAGGCTGTGAAAAGCCCAATCTGTAAAATGGGATATCGCCATATCGGCTAATCTAAAGAGGCCCGATTTTTTTTTTCTGTACATCATTAAAAAAAATATGTCGGAAAGAGCTCGATTGACCGTTATCCTAATATTTTAGGATTTTTCGTTAGTTCAACTACAACTGCGAATCGCTCCATATACTAATCTTTTGTGACATAAATGAATATTCTACGTCTTAAACATAGTTTGAATACTGATATTTATCTAGCAACTACTAATATTTCATCACTAGACCGATCGAAAATATATTGGAGTAAATGATCATATTTTGAGTGATATGGATGAAAGTATGCGATAGGTCACCATTGTCTCCTACTCAAGACCAACATGTGGAATCAGCTTTCAAAATAAATCAATTTGCAAACTTCCATGGTTAATAGTTCCATGTGGATGTGGGTTTGCCCTTCATCTTGTATCAGTTGGGTTTCACGTGCTCACACTCAGGCCTTCAATCGAATTATTAAAATGATATATAAAATTCAACTCGAAAATTCGATAAAACTCCAATTACCTTCAAAAAAATAGTTGTATAATTAAAAAATACTAAGATCACATCACCTTCCAGACAATTACCTAATTTTCCCCGACCATTGAAATTAAGCTAGCATCAATAATAGATGCAATTATATTAATCTAAACAAAAAGACAAAGATCACTAAATTTTGTTTGATAATGACCTCCAATTTCTCAAATAAGCGTGACATATTTATTGTGGCACATATATTTTATTTCATAAATTAATGGCCATCAATTTATCCATTATGTTTAATCACAATATGATATACATATCAATAGTCGAAATTACAAATCTTCTCGTCCGGAGGATATGGATAGGGATTAGGAGGGTAGTTTTGATTTCGATATATCAATAAGAATATATTTACCATCCTGTTTAAACATTATCAAATATAGAACCTTTTAACCAATAGCACGAATATTTTTCATTTGACTATTCGATTAAGTCAAGAACACCAATTTGTTGAGATAATAAACAATAGTTGTTGGCAACAGAGGCAGTCAGGCGGAGATAGGTATTTCTGCCGGAAGGTTAAAATATTGCACATCTTCAAAAACTGAGCAAAAGCATCTATAAACTTCAAGATCATGATTAATTAATTTTATAATTTATGAGCAAAACATCCCAGTTAAAATTTGATATGTAACCTATTTTTGTGGTTATCTACTCACTCTATTTGAATTAAATAATTATAAGTACAATATGAATTAAAGTAGATCATACAAACGATGAAAGTGAAAGCAGATCTACAACGTTACTTTCATAATATACAATAACATTAATTAATTTCTACATCAAAACCATACTCTAACCAAAACTTACCCAAACAAGCAAAAAACACAAAGAAAACATAACAATTGAACATAGCTAAAAAACACCAAACTAAAAATAAAAAGATTAAAATCATCGGCAAGAGTTAATTGCTAAGATAGTCTTAGAAAATGTAATTCTAGTGCCGTTTGGTCGTTGTTAGTAGTCTCCAACAATCTAGTCACCGATATTGTGCATTCTCAAACGTGACAAATGTTGCACTGAGAACACTATTACACTATATGTGACATTTTCGAGATTATGTAACGAAATTACATTATCCGAGGCTATATTAGCAATTAACTCTCGTACTAATGATGTCTAGCAGCAAATCGATTGACAAGTGCAAGAGCATTACTAGTAACTTGAGCAACATAAACAATCCTCCTTCGGACAACAACCTTAACCTTCCCAAACTCAAACTTCCCAGAAAACCCCTCAAGACAAGTGTTCTCATCAGTCAAAGCAGCACTCACCCACGTCTCCACATTACTCATACGCCACATAAAATCCTGAGCCGAGCCGCGCCGACCAAGCCGGCTCATCTCCCTAACGGATCGGCTAATCTGGTCCATGGAATCAGCCATAGTGTCCATGCAGTCTTTCACGGCTTGGGATGTCCTCGGCTTGAGTCCTCTGGCTTTAGCCAGCTTGGAAACGAAGATGGTAGTGGCGCGAGCCTTGGCTAGGCTCACGGTTAAGGCGGCTTGAGCAAGCTGAAGCTCGTTTTGTTGGATTTTGTTGGAGTAAATAGAGAGGCAATGGATGCATAAAGCAGGGTATCTTGTGGCTTTACATGAAGATTTGATGAAGTTTGAGGGGTTTGAAGAAAAGGAAATGGGAGATTGAGAGATGAGGATGAAGAGTGTTAGGAGGGAGTGAAGGCAAAGAGTCTTCATGTTTTCTTGTTTTTTTTGTTTGGTTTGGAGTGGTGGGTTGAGAGAGTGAGATTGTGGGAATGTTTTTCTATCAAGAGTATTAAAAAGGGGATGCTTTATATAGGCCATAGGCATGTGGAAGCCCTATTGTTTTTGTTTAAAATGTGATATTGGTAATGGGAGAAACTTTGTTAACTAATGAAATGATAATCACAAAATAATTTCCTCAGTCCTTAAATGATTGGTACATTTTCACTTTTCATGATCAACAAAACACGATTTCAAACATAAATATCTCATATTCTGCATATGAAAAAATTATAAAAAGTTGATAGTTCAAAAATATATATTGAGACGAATCTAACAAGATGTAATATGACTATATTATTTCTTATTGGTTAATGAGAATTATTGATCAGAGTTTGACCATGTAAAATCAAAATGAACCATTCATTTAGGGATAGAGGAAATAATTTATTTGTTTATTTACATAAATGATACTCTGAAACGATTAAATTGCATCTTATCCCGAACATGTCCATTTTCATACTTTTTTCTTCTTCCGCTCTCTAAAAACATATACGCTTATCCCCCTCCCCTGTAACTCCCCATACTCGATGGCCACCACTTTCCTACCCTTACCTCCTCATACATTACTGACAATTTAGTTTGAACAAAAAAATTAAGGGGATGGAATTAGGTTTCTTCAAATTAGGAGAATGGGTACATATTGGGGGGAAATGGCATTGGTGGTCTCACATGAGAGGTGGGAGGGGGTGGATGGTAAGTGTGTTGGATGTGAAGCCAAATTTGAAGTGTTGAAAATTGATATCAGAATTTAAAATTTAGCTTGATTTTGAATTGTGAGAAGTGCTGAAAATTGAGATCAGAACTTGATCGGCACTTGGAAAGTGTGAGTAACATAAACAATCCTCCGAAATATGGGACATTTCAATTAATCTTACAACGGGTACATATTCATAACAAAGTGGTGGTCGTAGGCGGGGTCACGGAGAGGGTGTGGTCGCACATAGATATGTTTAATTAGTTATCAATTTGTTGATTTTTCTATAGTTAACATTACAATAATTGTTAACCTTCTTCTCCTATATGAGATTCGAACTATCCATTTTATGGGTCAAAAAGTGTCAATTCAACCGTTAAAACTCTTCAATTATCTCATTAATTAGTTTGTTAGTTACGTGAAGTAATTATCTCTATATATCATATTGTTGTAACTCGTAAGTGAAAATGATGTATAATATTTAGATGAAAAGATTTTTCAATTTTTGTAGAAATATTTTTAAATATTGGTTAGTATATCTCATTAGAATATATCAAAATATATCTATTAAGTGTGAGAACTGAGAAGTGACTTCGATTCTCATATTAAAAACATAAAAAGCTCCATGAAATATTCTATCGTACAATTTTGACACATAAAAAGTTAACAAAGCTGAGTTGATAAATAAGAATAATATGGGTTATTTTGTGATGATATCCATATAACAAGTTGAAAATATATGCTTTAGCCAAACCCCTAAGCTACAACAAATTCGACATTGTTAGATCTTATGGACCCAAATAATCCATGATGATATTTAATGATTCATAAGTTTTTCATCTTAAGCTATCAGTAAAGTGTCCTTATCAACACATGGAGTATATAATTATTATTGACCAAACGTAAACGGGTAAATTATTTTGCTATTAATAATTCCTCTAACTTTTACTTTTCCAATTGAAAAGACAGGTTTCTCACTTTCATGAGCCTGATGATGAATGAATAAATGATGCGATTTGACATAAAACACTCACCTTTGAGGATATATATGTGTCTGATCTTGATCATGATGAAAGGCTTGTAATGAAACTGAGTAGTTATCATAAGCTTAGATTGCGTAAAGAGACATCTTTCACACTTCCGACAAGGAATCTTTGGACCAAAAGAGCATATGGAAGTTTTTGGAAATATGAATAAATGAAATGCAACTAGCTAGTCAATTATTAAGATATGCATTCAAGCCTTCAAGCAAAAGCAAATGACAAAAGGTTAAAAGAGAAAGTGAATACTACAGTCTACAACCTTCAACTCTTCTAGTGTGACATGATGTAGTAGTGGTGTTTACTGATACCTGATAGATGAATTGTAACAATTCTAATACAACTCTTGATATAAGACCAAGTGTAGCTTGATACATAATTGAGGAGTTCGAGAGATGTGCTTAACTAATTAAGAGATTAGAGATTTATTTTTTATCACTTCGATACATAAAATCGTTTTTCATCTACAAAAATATTTAGTATTGATACGAACTATATATCTAACACCACTATAAAGTCCGGGGGCGTGGCCCACCCTATTCCCTGATGGAGGCGAGGTTGGTGATACTTAACACTATACTTCTTTAATAGTTAAATTATATCTTGGGGAGCAACCCAATATCTGAACATGCAAGTATGAAACGATGCCGAGTACTACCAGCTACAATATTGGACATGTTTTGGTCTAAATTTATTGTGCGGTTTAGATAATGATCTAGTTTGATATGGTCAATAATGTACTTATTCAATTCTTGGATAGCGTAAGTTGTAACAAGGCCATCTCGGTTTTGCTTCTTATTGGGTTGGGTCGGGCCCAACCGGCCCGTCTCGTTGGACACGTCTAGTTTTGGGACGGAATACTAAAAAAACACATGATACGGCCCGTCTCGTTGGACACGTTTAGTCATGGGGCGGATACTAAAAAAACACATGATATTTAGCCAATACACTGCCCGAGTGGCACCGGGCAGACTTCCCGAAATGAATGGTATATGTTGTTAATTCGTTAACACCCAAAAAGTCCATCAAATTGAATTTTTTAAATAGTGAGAGGACAACCCAATATGCGGACATACAACCAAGCCGCGTATTTGCCGGTTACGAGATCGGACATGTTTTGATGCAAATTTATTGCACGGTTTAAAGACTGATCCAGATTGGGTACGGTCAATAATGTAGTTATCTCGTACTTGAATAAACACTACCTCGTAAGTTGTAACAATTCTCGATTTCTCGTCACCACCCACTGACCCAACATTATATCTCCATATAATTATCACATTAGACTACCATAAACGTGAGCACTTCTATGCTTCTAACTATGTTCGAACCTCAACATTTGAATTACGTACTAGTGTAATTTCCAAAAAAAAAGAAGAAACAAGAAAAGGAAGAAGAATAGCGTATATCAATAAGAAGGTACTAGAAGGCAGGAGATAGTAAAAAGACACCCTAGGTAGCAAGTAACCCCTGATACGATAGTCACTCCTCCCATTTCCGCAGTCAACAGTAATGGATGCAGCGAAGTTGACCCAATTGAAGGCTTTCGTTGACCAATGCGAAGCCAACCCCTCCATCCTCCACGATCCTTCTCTCGCTTTCTTCCGTAATTACATCCAAAGGTCATCACTAACTAACTTCGCTCGTCTTCCTCCACATACACAATTTTAATTATAATTATTATAGATTTATAGTTATATACAATATATAGAAAAAAATTAGGGTTGGAGTGAGTAGTGTTCAATGGTTGTTGAGTTTGATTGTGTGTTTATTTGATTTGTGATTAGTCTGAATTGATTTGGTTTAGTTAGTTGTGCTAAACTAGGTTAGTGTTGTTTTGATTTTTACAGTCTTGGTGGGAAGATACCTTCAGCCGGCCAAGGAGCGGTAGGTTCACTCAACTATGATTTTATATTTGGTGAAAGATATGCCGATTGATCGTATTTTGTGAGATACTTTGCCATTAGAGTGCTAATTTTGATGCAAACTAAAATTATTTGTGTAGATTAAGACGAAAGTTTGCCATTTTTGATAATTGAAAATCAAAATTGATGATCTTTTTACTTTATGCGGTCTTGTGAGTGGGTGTGTGATTCCGAAAGTGCAAAAAAGAATAAATTGTTTGACTGTCTTTGTGAAGGTTAAACAAAAATGAAACTTGAATTAGTCTGTTTAGGTACTGAGTGAAAATGTTGTTAGGTTATGAAGAATCTTGAAAGTGATGTGAAGACTTTGAATACAGAATGGATGTATTGACATGTGAATTGTTATGCGTTATCATTAGTTTAGTGTTGGCTGTGATCGTGAACTCGTAGTTGTAGTTCTTTATTTTATTTGATACTCCCTCCGTTTCTTTTTATTTGATTGTTTGAGCATTTTTTCTATGTTTCTTTTTATTTGATTGTTTACAATTTCAATGCACTTTTTACAATCCCAATGCACCTTTTTACAATTTCAATGCACCTTTTTACAATTCCAATACACATTTTTACAATCCCAATGTAATTTTTCACAATCTCTTAATAAAGTACTTCTTCCCCAAACAATCAAATAAAAAGAAACGGAGGGAGTATAGATTAAATTTTTCTTGGTTACTATTTATTGGGTCATGTGGAATATCAAAGTTCTTTGGGAGGTTTTGTGCAGAAGTCTTATGTTGTTGAAGAGGAGAGCGATGAAGAGGTGGAGGACGCACCTTCCCATGCTCACACAGCTGAGGAAGAAGAGGAACCTGAGATAGTAGAGTCAGATTTGGAGCTTGACGAGAGTGGTGTTGTGGAGCCTGATGACGAAGAGCCTCAGCAGGTTGTCATTTTCTTATTATTTATTTCAACCAGCAGTCATGGTTTCAGAATGGAGCTTAATATAGATTTCTCTTGCTTCCTCTTGTATAAACGTTAGTCTTATGTGGAACTTTGCAGATGGGAGATTCTTCCGTAGAAGTAACTGAAGAAAACCGTGATGCGTCTCAAGAATCAAAGATGCAAGCAATGGAAGCAATTTCTGATGGTAACATATATATTATCTGCGGAACCATATAATAGTCCAGTGCTTATTTTTCCATGTGAGTGATCTAATGGGTTTGTGTTAATCAGGCAAGCTCGATGAAGCCATTGAACATTTGACGAAGGCAATTATGCTTAACCCATCGGCAATTATGTATGCCACTAGAGGTTAGTTTAATTATCTAAATTTCCTAGTTTATTATGTTGCATGGAGTACATTTTTACTCGTGCTTTATTTGCAAATCATATGACTGTTTGTGTTGCAGCTACTGTTTACATTAAAATGAAGAAACCAAATGCTGCTATCAGGGATGCAAGTGCTGCGCTAGAGGTAGTTATTATTTTGTTGGTTCATGCAAATTAATTTGATTTTGGTAGTTACCTGCATCAAGGTATACATAATGTGCATCCATATTGCCGACTCCACCTAGTGGGGTTAATGCTTAGTTTGCATTCATAGAAATATCGTAATACATGGAAGCTATTACCATACATATGCGATAACATTTGCTTCTTAATGGTTTGCATACAGTTTCTTTAAAATCTAGTTATTTCATCTGTAGTTCACATGGTACCCTCAAAGTATTTACTTGTTAGTTTATTAGTTTTCATGCGTGGGAACTTGTCCGTGCATGTACAGCCTCCATTGTTGGATGTAGCATATGATTCTAGCGAATTTTCTTCAATTCTTATTGCTTAGTTTTATCGATATGTAGGACTTGTACGTACTTTTTGTTGTCATTGGCGCACAAGGCATTTAAATGAACTATTGATTTTTGCAGATAAATCCTGATTCTGCAAAGGGATACAAATCTCGAGGCATAGCCAAAGCCATGCTTGGTCAGTGGGAAGATGCTGCAAAAGATCTGCATGTAGCCTCAAAGCTGGACTATGATGAAGAAATCAGCGGTGTCCTTAAAAAGGTTCCTTGTTTGATATGGATTAGATGACTTATTCCGGTTTCTTTATCCTGTCTTCCTTTTGGGGCATACATGCTATAATTTGTTGTTTTGTTATACAGTATTTTCTTAACGTGCAAAAACTCCATATTCCTAGATGAATCATATCTTACTTTTGCTTGAATTTTCCATACAGGTCGAACCTAATGCACATAAGATTGAGGAGCACCGTAGAAAATATGATAGACTGCGCAAAGAGAGAGAACAGCATAAAGCTGAGCGTGAGAGACAGCGTCGAAAGGCTGAAGCCCAGGTAGACTTTATGCCCTGCAAATTGGTAGATTCCTTTTTGTGTTCATTTTCTTTGCTGAACTGTCTCTCCGAATGTCCTAGGCTGAATATGAGAAGTCTAAGAAGAAGGAGCAATCATCTTCAACTGGAGGCATGCCAGGTGGTTTCCCTGGAGGCATGCCAGGCGGTTTCCCTGGTGGCATGCCCGGCGGTTTCCCTGGAGGCATGCCCGGCGGTTTCCCTGGTGGAATGCCCGGCGGTTTCCCTGGTGGTGGTATGCCTGGTGGTTTCCCCGGTGGTGGCATGCCTGGTGGAATGCCTAGCGGTTTTCCTGGGGCATCCCCTGGAGGCATGCCAGGAGGAATGCCTAATATGGATTATAGCAAAATATTGAACGTGAGCTAACTATTTATCAGTATTTTCTGAAATTTTTTGCCACCTCGCTCATTTGCGGAAGCAGACATAAATTCATATTCTTATGCCGTCTTTTGCTGGTGCAGGATCCTGAACTAATGTCGGCCTTCAAGGATCCAGAGGTCATGGCTGCTCTGCAAGATGGTAAGCCTTTTGGAGATTCTGATTCTTTGTTTAGACCTTCTCATATAAATCATCAAATACATTTATTTGTTTGAAGCGTTAGCACTCGAGTGCTTTCTTCTAATAATTGATGAGGAACTTATGAACAGACATTGTGACGTTTTTCCTTGTTTCTAATAATGGCTTCTCGTTCTGTTTCCTCAGTAATGAAGAACCCTGCAAATTTGGCAAAGCACCAAGCAAATCCTAAAGTGGCCCCTATTATAAAAAAGGTGATGGGCAAATTTGGTGGTTCAAGTTGATGAAGCGCACGCTTTGTTCTCTCGAGGATGAAATGTCAAAAGAGCTTAATCCTGTTTTACGGATGATATATCTTTTGTTTCAGATGACTGTCAAACTATAAACTATAAACGAGTTCACTTTTCTACTATCTACTCGGCTCTAATTGCTTTTATTTATGCTTAATGTAGTGTGAATCATGTTATATTTGTGTCACTCGCGGAGCCAGCCTGTTACACCGTTGCCATGGCAACCAGTGAAATTTGGAAATGTCAAAGTTCAATTTTTCTTATTTAATCGAAAAATTAAACAAATTAAAGGAGGCTGCTTGTTGCTCGGATTCTCAAACAACAGAGGGTTTCATTCTCTAAAATATCGTACTCCCTCCGTCCCTAAATGATTGTCATATTTTGACTTTTCATGGTCAACAAAATAAGAATTGAAACATAAATATCTCTTATTTTACATGCGAAAAAATTATAAAAAGTTGATATATTAAAAATATATATTGAGATGAAATTAACAAGATCCCACAAGACTACATTATTTCTTATCGTTTGATGAAAATTTATGATCAAATTTTGTAATATTTAACCACCAAAAATCAAAATGTGATAATCTTTTAGGGACGGAGGGAGTAATGGGTTGAGGAGAACTGACAAGGCTTTATAAGCTATTGGACGGCCTGGGCTAGGATGGATGGATTAAATGAACTTGTTTACCCAAAAGAAGAAGGCTTTATAATAGTCGTTGAAATATTTTGAATCGTAGGAACTAAATTTCTGAATAAATTACTTCATTTTTTGGATAATTTTTTAGAGAAGTCGTTTCTTGAACAATTATTTTAGAACAATGTGTCTTTTATTGTGATTTTTCATGAAGGGTAAATTGGGACTTTAACAAATATTAAAATTTTGTAAAATTGTCCAAAACTTTAATACTTGGGAAATTCTCATTTTATCTTTAATGAAAAATCACGACATGAGGCAACTGATCTAAAATAATTATTCATGGGGAAACTGATATAATATAATTGTTCACGATGCAAACTAATCTAAAATAATTGTTTTGAAGGCAAATTAACTTATTTAGAAATTCAGTCCCTCAATGATTGTCAATAGTTTAAGGAGCTTCATGAAAATTAACCTTATTTTTCGTGCCTAATTACTACTTTCATCCATATATGATAGGGTCAAAATGATTTTTCATTCTCCAATACACGACTTAAAAACCTAAATATCTTTAGTTTTACGTTCGTAAAAGTTGATATTTCAAAAATCATAATATAAAAAATCTCACACGAATATATATATTTAGTTATAAATCATAGGTATTCGTATGCTATACTTTGTTGAAGTTGTTGTGAATATTTTGGTTCCGCCTATGATTTGTGTGTTAGCATATAAAACAACAAATCTGATCAAATTGGTGAAACATGATACTTCCTCCGTCCCTAAAAGATTGTCATATTTTAACTTTTAGTGATCAACAAAACACGATTTAAAACATAAATATTTATTATTCTATATACGAAAAAATTATAAAAGGTTAATATTTCAAAAATATATATTGAGACGAACCTAACAAGGTCCCACAAAACTGTATTATTTCTTATCGTTTAATGGGAATTCATGATCAATTTTTTTAATATTTGACTAACAAAAGTTAAAATATGACAATCTTTTAGGGATAGAGGGAGTATTGTTTATAGTTCGAAATTCTTGCTTCGCTTGACTAAATTCTTCAAGCTGAGTTACCTTACTTAATAACATTTTGTGTCCAAACTAGTTTAAGCCCGTCTGAACTATCAATAACTGATAGTGATTAGGTTTGTGATCGAGCCAAATCGAGTCAAATAATTGAGAAGTTTGGATTTGGCTTGAAAAGTTAATAGGGGAGGTTTGATTTGGTCTTATTTGGTCAGATGTTAAAACTAAAGGTGTGGCTTGAGTTTGAAGGTTCGAGCCGAACACGTTTGAAAACATTTGGCTTGGTAACAATTGGAAGAAAAATAAAAAACGAAAACATTATATGAACCAAAAAACTGAAAAAATAACAATTGAAATCGTAATTGAAGCTACAATTATATAAACAAAGGTGAGGGGGAGGGGGTTTGGAGAATTGATGTGGATGAGCGATGTCATGCGTCATGAGGGTGAGCGGGGGAACGGCTTTTGAGAAGAGAAGAGAAGAGATGAGAGGTGACCGAAGGTGGGCGGGAGGGGGGGGGGCGATCTGGAGTGGAGATGAAAGAATGAGATGAGTACAGAGAAGAGAATATATGTGGGTTGATAATGATTTTATCATTAAATAGATATATGGTAACCGAGCCGCACATTTTCGCACCGTTTGGCTTGATTTGAAAAATACCCAATCTTAAGGTGTGGTTTGATATTTGAATAGTCGAATCGAGCTTCAAGCCGCACCTTTTCGAGTCAAATACCTCGAGCTTTATCGAACCGAGACGTTCGCTCAAACATCTAATCGTGATATCAACTAGTTAGATGTTGGAAATCTGTCGTAGTAGTTTCGTCCAAGTTTACGGTCTCCATTGATTTAACAGGCTTGTGAAGGAGAAAGAAACCTTCATGTTCCATGTGTAATTTTCTATTGAAGTTACATTCCTAAATCGTGTTGCGGTGAAATTGAATGGTGATCGTGAAAAGTCAAACGAGCCTTAAAAAAATGGACGAAGGAATGTGATCAATAATGTGTTGGTATGTGGTCAACTAACTCTAGATTACGTAGGCACTATACAATATTGAATTAAGAAGGGAAGACGTGAAAACTTAATTAATCAATGTTTGATGAAACATATCCGATTTATTAAATGTTGGCAAAATAGACACTTTTTATTTATTTTAATCGATGATTGATACCATGTACCATCGAGCGTTATCACACAACAGTAATCGAGCCGAGCCTCAAAACTCGGCGCCCGAAGAAGCATACTGGAGAAGCTCTGGATCTTTTTCAAACACTTTCATGATTTTGTCTTCCAACGGTACAAATGCTTCAACCCCGTCCCCATTCTTGTCATCCATCAAGATGATGAAATTCTTGAAGGGAGCCGCCGCGAAGCTTGCTCTTTCCGGCCTCCCCCACCCGAAATCCATATCATAAAACGGGAATCGACACATACTTGTACAAATGTACTGTTCCAAGTTAGATTCACCAGCACTAATCACCTTTATATGCTCCACTGACTGAAGAATATGTTCTCTAAACTCATTCGCGGTAATCTCCTTGAATTTTTCGAAGAATGCAGTTTTCGCCCCACGTAAATCACTAACCAATCGTGTATAGTTCAAATCCTTGTCTTCAGGGAAGGGTACACCAAAGTAATTAGCAAGATTTCCGACGAAATCTGATGACAATGGAGGGTTGATCACAGGACGCATGTTTACAACTTGTACGAAAATCGGTATTTTGTTCGAATTCGGATCAACCTTTAATGCAGCTTCGTATGCACATTTGTGAATGAGGGCAGTCACAAGTTCGACACGAGTAGGATTTGTTATCCCTGTTTCGGATGAAATTTTGGCTTTGAGTTTACTCAAAGTTGAAGAATTGAATACAAATCTTTTGGAGATGCAGTTTTCTTGAATTGGAAACATCCCAAATTCTGGTTTGATTGTTGGATCATCAATTGGAGGGAGAAGTAATGCAGCGTTGAGTTGAGGAGAAGGTGATGACTTTTGATCACCTGCATCAAACCAATCAAATTATATCATTTGCGCTCAGTAAATTAGCAATGAAAGTATGAATATAATAGTATTAGAAATAACGAATACACAAATTATTATAGGTTAAATTTCACAATGCACCCTGCACTATTGTCAACTGGTCTAATAAGAGCTTAAACTTCTGAGACGGTCAATTTGCCCCTTAAACTTTTAAATGAGTCAATTTGCCCCTGAACTACGACGAACATGTCAGTTTGGGGAGTTTTACCATAAAATTGATAGTTTTTAGGTTTTAATAAAAGGCAAAATAGGGATTCGACATACAATAGACATTTTGGGGTCAGTTTGGGGGGCAACATAGGGGTTCGAATTCCTGTTTTATCCTTCATTAAAACCTAAAAGCAATCAATTTTATGGTGAAATTCCTCAAACTGACCAATTCGTCGTAGATTCAGGGGGGCAATATGACTGATTTAAAATTTTAGCGGACAAATTAACCGTCTCAGAAATTCAATCCCTTATTTGATCAGTTGACAATAGTTCAGGGTGCATTGTGAAATTTAGCCATTATTATATTAGTCCATGCTCACATATTCACGTTTCATACTATTGATCAATAATTTTTCCGTGTATTTTCGGAAAAATCAATATTAGGTAGATCTAGGATTAATATATGACGAATATCGAATCGAATCGAATCGAATGACATACCTATTTCCTTGGTGACAATAGCCCAATCGCGAGCGAAATTAGACAAAGTCTGAGCATCACTTACTTTGTGTGACATGCACAAGCTAATTGATATTCCTCCACATGCAAAATGAGTAAGTTGGGCAACAATAAGACTTTGGTTAGGCTTGAATCTCCAATTCAAGCCACTAGGAAATATAACATCTTGGGCATCTACATAAGGTTGACTTAAAATTTGGGACATTTTGCAATCAAGACTTGCTTCAATTAAGGTTGCCCCCATTTCATTACAATCAATGTTAAGGTTGTCAACTTCTTTTCCACCTAAGGGGTAGTATGAAGCTAGGACTTTTGAGAGAGAATTTTCAAGAAGAGAGGGGATGTTAATTGATGAATTAATTTGGTTTTTTGGGTAATAAAAAGCTATGGGTATGTATACATTATTCATTAGTTGATCAATAAGGCCAAGTTTGTACTTTTGAGGAGGTGGGGTGGAAAATGAGGGCTTGATAAACTTTGTTGAAATAAATTGAAGTTGTGATGAATCCATGATAATTGATATTGTTTGCTTGATATGTTTAATCAAGTTGTGATGGGAGAAAATGAGTTGTTTGGATGGATGAAATGATTTTGGTATCTATATATATAGATGAGCATATATGTATAGGACTAATCAAATTCATTATTGTATGATTTTAAATATTTGTATTTTTGCTAAGGTTGGTTGACTTTGTCTAGAAGTATTTGTTGGAAGTCTTACTAAGACCAGCCAATTCATTATTACTATTCACTCTATTAAAAATGGTCACCTAGATACTTGAAGACTTTTTCTTTGTTGATGTATTAGGTATACATTTGTATAAAAAGAAATGAAGGGATTATTTTCGTATCGTTTGTTATTTATATTACAGTCCTATTAATTTAGTAATTTTTAATTTTTTATATACGATATATATACGATGATTATATATCTTTTTAATGAGACCTTTTCAACAATGATTTAAAACGGAACGCAAGGTGTATACAATAAACGTCTATTTTTTAGTCTCAATGAGAAGGATTGAAGGCTACTTGTACTTCTAAATTGATGGCAATTGATTCTAACACAATGATGACAATGGTTTCAACGCGACATTTAATTAATTAGATGAAAAACTTTTTACTTGTATCTAGGAATTACTAAGAGAATCATAGAAATTAAAGAGACCAAACTAGCTTACTAATTTATTAAGAAGATGAGTAGTCAAAGTCAAATCTAGTATAATAAAAATTATTAATGATGAATTTTAATACATATATATAAATATATGAGTATATGACTAATCATGCTTTTATATTATACATTTATGTAAGAATATGTATGTATCTTGATGTGATCCATGTCTGAATAATTAATAAGGCCGCCTTTGTTGATTTAATTGTGTCCCAAAATATCATTATACTGAATAGTGAGTACTATACAACTTCTATTTATTATTATTTTTGATAATATTTTATATACTCATTCAATATATTTATTGTACTTAATTTGATCGCAGTGTACATAAAATAGATATCAAATCGAACTAATTGAAACTGAATAAAAAAATTGTCTGAAGAATACTTCCTCCACTTAATTTTCTTCAGATAATATTGATGGTAAAAATTATTTCTATAGTTCAGGTGTATATCATATGCGTTCGTTAATAGAATTCGACACATATTCAAGCAACATATATCCCATGATTATGTAAATTTATCCTTTTCAAATTGGTCAAAGTGTTGAAAAAAACTTATATTATGGAGTATGGATTACTAGTTTATTGTGTACGAAAATTTGCGGTTGATTTGTGCATGTGAAAGAAATCTAATTAAAAGACTCACACTTATTTAATAAGCAAAAAATGACATGTAAACATGAGTATAATAAGCACCTCAAGCATCATGCCGAATAAATTAATTACCATGATTATATTTTGAGCAATAAAAATAATGCAAGTATGCAACAAAATCTATTCACAATCATATACAACTCAATTGCTTTATGGAAAACCTTCGTTTTTGTAGGCGAAGCAGGGTCATTCTGCACATGTGAAAATAATAACTACAGAACATGGAGCTAATTGTCAATTTAAATTTAAATAATGGATTGATATATAGTCGAAGTATTTAGATAATTACAATATTGTCGATTAATTCCAAGAGGGGACATAAACTCTATTAATATTAAATGAACTAGACGAAGGTTAATTTATGATAATGATATATGCGTTATCATATTTGCATGTTTTCACCCGTTGCGTACTCTAGGTCCGCCTATTCTGGGTTCGACTCTTGTTAGGAACGAATGTTATGTTAAAGTGATTAACAAGAAAGCTATCTAGTCCCTGATCAAGTGAGACACATCTCACGATTTACCTTCTTCCGTTTACTATAGAGGACAGGGGTGCATATGAGGGCCGTTAGTGCATGTGACAATTTCACACTTTTCATATTTGCACGGTAATTAAAATATTTGAATGATGAATAAATGATTCTAGAATTACCTTACACCAGTGATTCCTACACTCCAACGAGTGATAATTGCACATTTGCACTCCACTTTTAGTATAAAAGTTGATAAAAGACATCAAATGAGTGGAGTGTCATAATCAAGAAATGAAGTATAAAAATCGTTGGTCTTACCTAATGGTAATTGAATCGTATTGGTACTTTATCTAGAACAGTTGTATGTGTGCTGTTTGGTGGAAGGTTTACCCAAGATTTGGCTCGAAACCTAGAGCGCAGAGCTGGTATCCTGGCTCGAAATGACATGGTTTCGATTCCGAGCTAAAATTTAGACTCGTAACTGAATTGGGTGTACCTGGGACTGGACATGTAACTTGATTGATTTTTTTTTTTATTATTTACTAATAAAGTATGCAATTTTGAATGGAGTCTCCTAGTCGAGACGATTTCGATCAATTTTTTGGCTCGGTCCCTGGTAAGTCCCAGTCACATTTTTCTAATTTCGAGCCGGTTTCGGTTGACCGGTTGTACTCTCGGACATGGTTTCGAACCGAGGGAGTTCATGGTCTACTCGGTTGAACCGAGCAGGTCCGATATAGCAAAATCCGAACCGACTCAACTCAATAACAACCATAGTTGTATGCCTAAGTTTAGCGTTTAGGACTTGGCAGTATAAAAAATATAACCTGATTCGATCTGTCTAATTGAACCAAATCTGGATCCAAATTATGGTGAACTGGGTTTAAATGATGGGTTTAACTGAAACCTTTTCAGTCAGGATATGCCTAATATCCAAACATATTAGGCTGGGCCAGGCCCATGGTTAAAGACTTAAAACGGGTTATAAAACCCGACTTTTGGCCTTTGAGTATATCGTGCGCATATCAATCAATCTATATATGGTTGCCTAAAAGCAAATTATAGGTACAAAAGTGAGAAAAATAATAATCTAAAAGTAGTTATTTTGGGGAAAAATAAATTGGATATGAAGCTTTTTGCATCATACTCCTCAAAATTATTTTTGTATTTGTTTATAATGAAATCATACGCTCTTGAGTTTTAATTCCTCCAAGTTTTTTTATAGTGCACCAAAAAAGAATTAAGATTGTATATAAATGATACTAACTAAATCAATGAGTACAATTAACATGATAATGCTTCTCAATCGTTGAGATTAAAATAATTAATCCAAGTATTCTAAAATTCTAATAACTAATTAGATTTTTGTAAGAACATCATAAATTAATGCTCATTCTAATATGGAAATATATTTAATTAAAAATTTAGAGTTTTGGTAGAGTAATGAGTTAATTTAAAAATATATATTAAAAAATCTATCTTCATTCTTTGATAAAGTAATAAATTAATTTAGACATTTATATTAAATTTGTATCTATTCAATAAAATAGTAACGAAAATCCATCCTCATTAATCATAACTACTATAAACTACTCTAATAAGTAATTACTATCTTTGTCTTTTCTTAAATATCATTTACCATTTCAAAAACATAATTTTCTGTCATCTTTTGTTATTAAAAATTATATAAAAGAGCCGATGGCTCAATAGCCTAGTGGCATCCGGCCCAACCTTTCATGTAAGAGGTCATGGGTTCGAACCTTGTTGGAGACATATTTGTCTCATATTATACTCTAACTTTCTATTAGTTAGCAATTTCTGTATTCATGTTTGTAATATCATTGTAGTCACAATTCATCGCTAATTATCAAAAAAAAAAAAATTATATAAAAGAAGTTAATTGTACATTCTAAAAACACTATTCTCGAATCTCGAGTGTGTATAGTGGACCTAAATTTGATGACAAGTGGCAATTTCTTACACTCATTGTCTAAAAATCCTCAATATATATACCCCAATCCATGTCTACAAAATTTCATTCTTTCATTTTCCAACCCCCCCCCCCCCGACCCAATGGCCAATCTCAACTCACCCCCTCTTATCCTCCTCCTCCTCACCGTCCTCATCGCTTCCGTATCCGCCGTCTCAGTTGGCCGAAAAGGACTCGTTGGAGGATTCCAGCCAATCAAGGACCCAAAGGACAAGTACATTGTCGAAATTGGAGAATTCGCCATCTCCGAACACAACAAGCAAGCCAAAACATCGTTGGTGTTCCAAACCGTCGTGAGCGGAGAGCAACAGGTTGTTTCAGGGATGAATTACAGGCTAACAATTGAGGCGAAAGACGGCACCACCACCCACCAGTATCAGGCTGTTGTGTATGATAAGCCATTTGGAGACAAGATTAGGCAGCTTACTTCCTTTAAACAAGTTTAATTATGAGTGGAATGATCAAATGTATGGGTTAATATAATTGCTGAGTGATTTGCTATTAATAAAAATTAAGAGTTTATTTATGTTTTTGCATTAAATTGGTGGTTGATTAATTGATTTTGTAGTTAATTTTGAAGAAATAAGAAACGGTTGATGAAGATACTGCTATAGTTGTACTTTAGAAGAGAAAAATTTGATGCTTACCATCTAAAATTTAATGATAAATGTGATGGAAATATTTAACTATTATGAAAGAAATATTAATAATAATGATAGTATCATGTAAATGTTCTTTTAGCACAAATAAGAATGCCTCTTGGACTATGATAGTACTATTAGTCATTATGGGTATGATTCAGACGTTTCATAGTTTTAGCAATTTTATAAAATAAAAGAATTTTTCCTTTCTTTACAACTTTGTTTTTATATTATATATATAAAGTTTTGGCAGTTCTATAAAGGCTTTTTTTCATCTGGGCATCTGAACTTCTGGAATAATCTCAAATAGGCACCTGGTGAACTTTTTATAACAAGTAGGCACCTAAGACGAAAATTTGGCACCTGAACTTTTACTTTTCTCATTTTTCGAATTTTTGCAGATTTTAAAATTCTTAACCCAAGGGCAACATAGTCATATTAAAAATATGACATCTTGGAGGAAAAATATACAAAAAAGTTCAGGTGCCAATCCGAAAAAATATTTTATGCGCCAAATTTCCTGGATAAAGATTGTTGCAGAACCTCATCAGATATTTAACATCACAGATAATTGAGAAATAAATCTTCATCAAATTGAAGAACTCAGATGGTGAATTGGGTAGATTTTGGCATGTCAGCAACTTTAGCCAATACCCAAAATCATACCCACTGTGAAATGTAACCCAATGCACATTCTATTCAACACAATCCCAAATGACATCAGAAGCTCACCAAATTTATAAGCATCGACACCTTCATCATTATTTTTCATAAAATTAACAAAACTCAAATGAACAAATTCAGATTTCCTTAAAGCTGAAACCTTTACAACTCTTCCTTAACTATCCCCACTGGCAAACACATAAATTTTGAGAAAACTAACTAATTATCGAAACCTTGATTGGTATAATAATAGTATATAATATTGTATTTGTACAGATTAATTGAGGGCTAGAATGTTATCAGAAAAGGGTAGCGAGTGAGGGGCTCTTCAAGACTCATTAAGCTCTCACATTAACACCACCACCTTTAGAAGGAAAAAATGGCGACATCCAGAGCAACAGTCATGGAACTCGATTTATTCCGCACAGAAATGGAGTCCACCACAAAGAAGCTCCTCGAATTAGATATGTCGTGAGAAGCCTTTTCTTGGTTGAAGAATAAAAACAATGATGGAACTTGGAAGTTGAAAAGGTGGAATATTTTGTTTTGAATTTGATATTAATGGGAGTGAGGTTAACTGAGGTTAGGTAAAGGTTTGGTTAGATTAGTAGCTTTAGTTAGTTTTAGATGTAATCTGACTATTTTGCCCTCCATCTAAATGTTTAAAATCTGAAAAATGAGAAAAGTAAAAGTTCAGGTGCCAATTTTTCGTCTCAGGTGCTTACTTGTTATAAAAAGTTCACCAGGTGCCTATTTGGGATTATTCCAGAAGTTCAGGTGCCCAGATGAAAAAAAGCCTTCTATAAAATAAAGAAATTTCTCCTTTCTTTACAACTTTGTTTATATATATCACTCTTATTTTATGTGTCTAAAATGCCCATAAACCTTGAGTAATCGAACAACCTAGTGAAAAAGGTTCTCGCTAGTGATCAGAAGGTCCTAAATTCAGATCTCACCTATCGCTAATTTACAAATAAAAAGATGCCCATAAACCTATTTTTAACATTAAAATATGAACTAAATTCATTTGATATTAGGATAAATAAGGAATTACACAATTATCAAAGTTGTGAGACATATTAAAATAATTTAACATTAGGAACGCCTTCTGAACTATTTCTTTCTCCATCTTATTCCACTCCAACCCATGCCATTAATAGAAATTTTAATAGACATTTTTTTAATAAGATCATAATTGATCATTAATTATAACGTCTGACAATTATTTGATTCCGTAGTTCGTTAGATCTTATATATATTAGCGCAATCTTAGGTTTATGAAATGATTATCTTATTCAAGGAATGTAATTAATACTGTGCAAGTGCATATATATATGTATGAGCTAGTACTAGTCATAAGTCATTACTCAAATATCTGATATTATATGCACACCTAAATAGTACTTGTTGAGAGCGAATTTATAATTATATCCCCTTAATTGCAAATGTAATAATTGAGAAACTTGACAAAGGGGTAAAATGGTAATTTCATTGTGAAAAGTAATACTGTTTGGGTGTGCATATAATGTAGCCCCTCAAATATATAGTCACATATATTACATAATTTTCCTGAAATACTGGTATGCATATATTAATATATAGTCATCAATTTTGACTGCAAATCATCATCAACACATTATTGGTAATACTAATATTTTACACTATCAAGACTTTTCCATTGAATTTGCCATATATAATTGCTGGCCTTTCTCAGTCCTCGCCACATTTCGGTTTTGCTAGGTAATTCGATAGTAAATGCAACCTCAACACTTACGTTTTCCTGCTCTAACTTCTCAAAATTTATTTATGTTGAAGAAAGTTGGGTGCCAGAGTACCGATCGAGAGTGAGGTAGGGTGTATTGGAGAAAAAGAAGAGGACAAAGTTAACAATTATGTATATTTTAATTATTATATAAAACTCCTCTTGTTAAATATATGTGTTTCACAATCTAATACTTGTATTTTCTTATTTGCCCTTGTATTAGATGGATCTATGCATATTTTATTTTAATATAAAATGTGGTAAAAGGATATCTTAGAACAGTAGTAAGAAACACATAACACTGCTATATGTAAATTGTGCAATATTAAACAAACTCTTTTAATTATATGGGCTCACTAACTCATACTATTAATAAGTACAATATAAAATACATATCAAAAATATTAATAATACTAAACTTAATATTAAGTGATTACTCCATACCTATTAGATATTGAATCATGGGTTACATTTTTATGCAATACTAATTGTTACATTCTACTAGTTGCATATTTTTTTCTTTCAATCAATTGACTACTACAAAAAACTAATTGTTACATTCTACTAGGTGCATATTTTATGCTATAAGTGACACTAATTGACTACAAGAAACTGAGAACCGTCTTTGGTAGTTGTTTTTTGGCTAAAAATTTCGATTTTGATTTTTTTAAAAAAGTTCGATTTGTTTCAAACAATTATTAAAATCGGATCTTTTTGCAAAAAGAATTATCAAAATCGAATATTTTTTCCAAAACAACTATCAAAGTAGAACCGTTGTGTCAAAAAAACTACACAAACTGAACCTTTTTGGAAAACTACAAACTTTTGGCAAACAGCTATCAAAATCGAACTTTTTTGCCCAAAAACTACAAAAGCAAACTTTTAACTAAAACAACTATCAACATCAAAAAGAAATCTAAAAAAAATCAATTTTTTTCGAAAAACGAATTATGGGATCAAGCAAAGTCTTAATATTGCGTAACTAATCCCCCAAATTGTTTCAAATAAAATTGCAAAACCCCCTAAATTAATGTAGGTGTCAAAATTAAGGATCAAATACGCACCTACTAGTCATTTATTGAGACCATTTATACATGATATCATTTATTGGGACCAAAGTACAACAATGATTCATTTAAGAAAACCAAATGAGCAATTGAGTACAACTTTTGTGTTACCTAATAACTAAAAGCTACCACAACACTATTATCAAGGAGCATTATTTCAGTAACTATATCGACTTCTATTATATATTTATCTATCTTTTTAATTTTCCAAGTACATTGCATGTGGCATAATGCGTAGCTGGATTCATTTTATCATAAACATTTAGCATTATTATATATGCCTTGGGTGCATAGATGGATTGACACACCATGCAATATTATAAATATTAAAATGTATTTAGAAGATGTTATGTGAAGAGATATATTATGAATTATTACTGATTCAATATTAGTTATACTATTAATTATTTGAGTAATAGGTTTAGTATTATTATTATTATTATGAGTCATATTGTATATAAATATATTGTGAGATAATTGTTGACTTGGTCCCAGATAATGGGTCGAAGTTGTACTTTGGTCTCAGATAATTATATTGTTTAGATTAGTCTCCGAAAGTGACTGAAGTGTTACGATATAATCCCAATAGTGACAAACTGACAATCGTTGCACATTAGTCAGTTAGTCCTTATTTTTTCGGAGACCATACAATAACAATTGTTGCTTTTGAAGATTATGTTGCAACACTTATACCATACTGGTGTAAGTGTAACTATATATTGGTGTACATTGTCCTAACTATTTAGGACTAAAGAACAACTACATCTTACGACCAAAATTTGGAATTACCTTAATACATGGTTACTCTTAGGCCTGTAATCGAGCCGAATCGAGTCGAATATTTGCAAGGTTCGAGTTCGGTATCATGCCTTCGAACCTTTTCGAACCGAACCGCTCGATTTTGGAAATACTTAAAATCAAGGTTCAGGTATCAGTATCATGCCTTCGAACATACTTCGAGCCGAATCTTTTCGAGTCGAATACGTCGGACTATTTCGAACAGAGCCGTTTGATCACAAGGCTAGGCATGCCTCATGAGGGGGAACGGGGTGGGGTAGCGGCTTTTGAGAAGAGAAGAGATGAGGGAGGGCTGAAGGGGAGGGGGAGGGTGATCTGGAGAGTAAAGATGAAAGAATGAGAAGAGTACATTGTACATATAAGGGAATATATGTGGGTGGATAAGGATTTTATCATTAAATACATATATAGTGATTAGGGTTTATATGTGGGAATATATGTGGGTTGAAGGGAATACATATATTAGTCCACAATGGTTCAGCCCTCTTATTTAATGACGGGGGAGGGGGGGTGATCGAGCCGAACTAAATCGAACCGTTCGTCTCGATTTTGGAAATACCTAAAAATCAAGGTTCAGGTATCAGTATCATGCCTTCGAACATACTTCGAGCCGAATCTTTTCGAATCGAATACGTCGAATAATTTCGAACCAGGACGTTTGCTCACAGGCCTAGTTACTCTGCCCTTATATTGCAATCAATCAAAACAATAACATTTATGTTATTATGTTATCTTTCGTGATGAATTACGATCCTTATCTTATAAGAAAAGATAATGTATGTACACTCCATGCATTTCCTCACTCCTATTTCAGTACGTTGAAGCTTACCCCAGTTGAAATGGTGTTCAACAATCTAACTAGTAACTCCTCTATCTGGGTCCTTCTAATAAACATTGTTGATGATGAATTTTGGTCAATCGAATAGTATAGTGGAAAAGATATTTACTAGTGATCAGAAGGTTCTGGGTTCGCAACTCACCTCATCGCTAATTTACCAAAAAAAAAAAAAAAAACCAACAATCAACACCTGGAAATGGTCACAACTGCATATTTTAGAACTCCTATGTATTTGGGTATATATGTCAGATTCACACCTTCCTGGAAATTTCTTGCATGTAATTTGTGGCAAACAAACTCATCCACTCGAATGTTAATCGTCCTCTTGGCACATATTTGCCAAAATATCATTCATTTTTCTTCCTTTGACACCTCAACTATAATTATACATTATTGTCTAACAAAAAAAAACTCAAATTCCCATCTACACACTAAAGAATTGAAGTACTATATTACTTTAGAAAAATTGAAGTTTCAAAAGAAACTCGTCTTGAATTTCTCAATTTGTAATGATGCACTCTTTTATTAGTCTGGTAGAATGTAAAAGTAACGTAGTGCAATAAAATTATTTGACGAACACGAGATGGAATATTCTACATACCCTTATTATCACTAATAAACAACTTAATAATCGATCTAAAATGTTCTTATGATTATCACTAAAGAATATTTGACTCGCTATCGATCAATATTTAACTTGATCAACTAAATAAACTCGCTAAATATCAAATAAATGATCAATCTCGCCATCTCAACATTATAAGTTAACATAAAACGACTAATCATTATACAACTGCAAATATGAAGGTTCTGTATTATTGATGAGAATCGAGTCTAGGACCTCATTCCAACGAGTAGGTGTATGTGATGTTCTCTATTTCAATGGTTAAATAACTCATCATGCCAAATGTCATTATTATAAATTTGTAGATCAATTTTAGATATTTTTTTCCTATGTCACACGTTCTATATTCTAGAATCTATGTTATTCTAACCATAGTCTTCATCATATCTCCATATATAGTGGTACAAAAATTATCTCTCCATTATCTTTATCTCAATAACTACAATAATGTTGAAATCCAAACAATCTCCCTTTCTTATTGATATCAAAACAAATCAAGAATTAGTAAAGAAGCATGTTGGCCAATTGGATATTATTCCTAGGAATTTATTACAAACTACTAGGACAAAAAATAGTAATAATACAACTTATTGTAAGAAGCAAACGGAGCTGACGAAATTGCTGTTGAATGTGAATGTACAGAACAGTTTGAGAACAGTTCAAGTAGTCATGAAGCCAAACGACACCGTTAAGGATTTGATAACGGCGGCGATTGGTGTTTATGTCAAGGAGAAGAGGAGGCCTTTCTTGAATTGCCATGATTCAATGTGTTTTGAGCTTCATTATTCCCAGTTTAACCTTGAAAGTAAGTAAAGTTTTTTGTTTCACCTTATATATGCATGCATAATGATCATTTCATTTTTGTCACAAGTACAATTTCTACTACCAATCCCTTCAATAGTCGAACTAGCTAGCACTATTACAAAAAAGAGCTTAGACGGTCCTCAAAAAAGGGGTCTAGACGACATATAAAAACATCACCACGACATGTGATGTCTAAGTGAAAAGGCCTTAGATTAGACAGAGCTCCCACCAAGCATTGTCTCAGGGCTTTTCTTAGACAACGCTTTGAAAAAGCTTGTTCAAGTTAGCATAGGTAACCCTTGTCTGAGCGTCATCGAAGTGGAAAAGTTTAGACAAAAAGATTTTATATAAATGATGTGGTTTGCGTTGTCATCGAAGTGAAAAAATTCAGAAATTTTATTTATTTATTTAGGTGACGTGGTTTGCATACTACCGTCACCAGTTCAGGTATACCCAGAGCGTACTAACTAGTTGCGGTTTTAAAAATAATTGCATTATATATTTAAAAAATATATATTGGATTTCATTTATGCTATGTTGCATCAAGGGCAGGTTTGAAGCGGGAAGAAAAATTGATGAACCTGGGGTCTCGGAATTTTTTCTTATGCCAAAAAGCTAATAGTATTAGCTCAACAACTAGAAGCAAATATGGTTGTAATAATTCTGAAGAGGGGGTACAACTTTCATTCCCGTTGATCAAGTTCATGGACATTCTCCTGTGAAGAAATGAAAACTATGAAATAGGTCAAACTTAGAACTAAAATGAATATATATTAATATTTGTGAATTATTGATAATAAATTTGTGACTATGTACAGCCGTTTAGAGCAGAGGAGTTAGCAACAATTCATGGTTGAAATTAAATAGATGTTGTAATAGTGTTTGGGTTGATTAAACAACTCGTAATAGTCGAGTTGATGAAGTAGTTAAATTTATTATATTAAAGTTATGATCCTATGAGCATTTTATTATTATCTTAACACAAGATCTATTAAGTAGTGTTCAATTAATAAATAATGATCGCTGATCCACCGTTACAAAACAATATAAAAATCTTGGAATCACTGTGGAATTTCATTCGATTTCGATTCGTATTGAATGAGTCCGGTTTCGGTGCATCAATAATTCGGTGCACTCGGTGCATCAGGTACCCATTTAAAGGTTTTACGTGGGTACTGTACCCACGTAAAACTTTATCATTGGTACTTGTACCCAAATTGTACTATAACAATGGTACAATACCACATATTTATCAATCCACGTGAAAAGATTGGGTGCATCAATACTTCGGTCCAAAATAAATATGTGGTATTGTACCATTGTTATAGTACAATTTGGGTACAAGTACCAATGATGAAGTTTCAAGTGGGTACAGTACCCACGTGAAACCTTTAAATGGGTACCTGATGCACCTGATGCACCGAAGTATTGATGCACCCAATCTTTTCACGTATTGAATAGTCTTGTTGGATTAATCGCAATTTCTTAAAAGTATTTGGATAAAAAGCCCAACAAGGCCCTCCATCCCGTAGGAAAAACGGTCCAGGGCCTTGCTTGGTTAAGTAGACAATTTGACACATAGCCACAGGCCACAGCCCACACGTAGCGAATCAGATACTGGTTCTACACTTGATTAGAGTAAATTAATTCGATAAGATCCTAGTTTAACTGAGGGGGACTCAGCGACATGTTACGGTTATTTTAAGATTTGTTTTCTTAAAAATTATGCATTACATGCTTGTACTTCATGTAATTTATACAGAATTTAGGCATGTAATACATTAGAGAAATCTTAAGAGAACAAATCTGAGGAGAACCATAATTTTCTACGGGACTCAGACTATTAGTCTTTCTAGAAATCATTGCTTCTCTTTTGTAGTAATGAAATTTTATTGTTAATTATGTTTCACCATTGAGCTTCCCCTATTCCCCGGCGATAAGGGGCTAAAAGATCTAGGTCTAACTATTAAATATAAATCCTAATTCCAAGTTTTCTTAATTAATTTATTTCATATATATATTCCATATTTTAAATATTTAATAGAGTAATAAAATCAACATTGTAGTCTACGTGCCTATGATTTCGTCTCTCAAAAAATTCACACAATATTCGACGGGTTAATATGAAAAAATAAGTTCAATTAAAACGAAAGTCTTTGATTCTTTTATTGTACAAAAGTATCCTCTTGAATAACTCCTATAAACTTCATTGCAAATCCTTTGTGTATCTTGGTCTTCCTAACACTACACCATTTTTAATTTTGTAAGAGTTACAGTAAGACTTAAGTTTTTGTCTTAATTCTTAATTTTCATGATTGTCAATTTTTTGTATATATAATCTACAAAGAAGTTAATCAAATAATTTAGTAAAAGAAATTATTGCTGATAATCAAAAAAAGTTGTGTTCGGAATTCACCTCACCAAATATATATATATATATATATGTATATACTAAAAAGTTAATATAGTCATAAAATTTATATATAATATTAAAAATACATATTAAAAATATATATTACCTATAAATATAGGTAATATATACACACTCTCTATATTTCTACCCTCTTTGCGTATTACTATCAAAATACATTTACAAATTTATATGCATGCATTCTGACGTTGGTCTACACAAAAAAATTAATATAGTCGTGATTAATTCCTAAACAATAAAATTAAATTATATTTTAATAGTAATATATTTTGTTTTTGAACACATAACCATGCCTTGTCCACTGATTTTTTATCTACATGCAGTCATCAGTCAACAGAGAACGTAGACACTATCGAATGTTCGATATTTGTGGTTCACAACAATATGATGAGTCTTCTTTGAAGTAAGCTACGCTATCATACTAAGGTGATCAACTAGTATTTTTAAGAAACGTGAGTGATGAATGAAGCCATTCGATCTATTTAATATATTCAAGTATTGATATTTTGAACACATAACCATGCGTTGTCACTGACTTTTTATCTATTGCAGTCACCAGTCAACGGTGATTTGATATTTGAACAAATACATGTGGTTCACAAAAAAATACGACTCTTCTTTGAAGTAAGCTAGACGTTCGTCGTCAACAACAACATTCATTTTCAGTCTGCAATTGAATTGGTGTTTTTGTAATATAAATACAACATGGAGTATTCAGTATCATCACATTGCCTACACAACTTTCTTTTCTATAATTATTTCCTTCTTATTTCTTCAAGTCATGGCTTTCTTCCTAATAAGACCTCCTCTGTTATTCCATCTTATAATTACTTTACTATTCTTTGGCTACATGCTAATTCATCAAGTCGATTCTCGAACCACTGGAAGTTCCAATCTCAGTTGCATAGACACCGAAAGATTTGCACTTCTTAACTTCAAGAGTAGCCTTGTTCTCGATTTTAAACGTAATCTCTTAGATTGGAATCATGAAAATATGGATTGCTGTAGATGGGAAGGCATTCGTTGCACTAAAGCTGGCCATGTGGCGAAGATTGATCTTCGTGGTCCATCACACGATTATAACGACCTCGGCCACGGGCATGGCCACATAGGAGGTGAGATTAGCTCTTCTCTTCTTCATCTATCTTATTTAAGCTACTTAGACTTGAGCAACAATAATTTCACTGAAGTGCCAGAATTTTTTGGCTCATTGAAGAGATTAAAAGATCTTAACATCTCTCATAATCCTTTGGCCGGAAAGGTTCCACATCAGTTGGGGAATCTCTCGGTCCTGGAAAGCTTAGATCTTCACATTGATTATGAAGTACTTTATTCTCAATATGATGAAAGTATTCAAGTAGACTCATTGGCATGGGTTGCTGGACTAACTTCATTGAGGTATCTGGATATGAGTTCTATAAAAATGCCTTCAGCGAAAGATTGGCTTGAATCAATTTTGAAACTTCCTTCTCTCAGAAGCTTATATCTTCAACATACTGACCTCCCTTTTCCAGCTGCCACAGAAATGAATTGCTCGACTTCTCTTGAAGTTGTTGATCTTTCATACTCAGATCACCTCAACCTCGTAGCACTATCCCCGCTGCTGAAAGCTAGTACAAAATTAGTTGATCTTTCTTTCTCAACATCTAACCAGCAGTCATGTCTATTTCCTGACTATTTGAATAAGTTGATATCAATCAAATATCTTCATCTGTCACTTAGTGGACTTAAAGGGGCGATTCCACAAACATTCAGTAACCTTAGCAACCTGATAACACTAGATTTGTCGTATAATTATGACCTTCAAGTTGTGAGTCCACACACATTTAGTAACCTTACCAACTTGATAACACTAGATATGTCATCTATTAACATTGAAGGTGTGGTTCCCGACTATTTGTCTAAGTTGGTATCTATCAAATATCTTCATCTAAAAGGATGTGGACTCAAAGGGACGATTCCACAAACATTCAGTAACCTTAGCAACTTGACAACACTAGATCTGTCATTTAATAACCTTGAAGGTGTGATTCCACAAACATTCAGTAACCTTACTAGCTTGAAAACATTAATTTTATCGTGGAATAGACTAAACAAGGCCTATGATTTTCTCCAGTCTGGAAGTAAGTCGCTCGAAGAACTACATGTTAAAATGAATAAACTGAAGGGGACTCTCCCAAATCTTTCAAAGTTTCCCAATTTACAGGTGTTAAATCTTGCAAATAATGAGTTTAAAGGAGCTTTACCACCACAATTTCTTCATTTGAGCTCTAATCTAATCAAGCTTGATGTTTCTTTGAACCATCTTCAGTGGAACTCTTACTGAATCTCCATTTCTACATCTTACCAATCTACAAGTTCTGAGTTTGTCCTTCAATACTTTAACATTAAACTTCAGCACTAGGTTCATTCCCCCATTTCAGCTACGAGTGCTAAACTTAGGAGCATGCAAGTTAGGCAAGGTATTTCCACATTGGTTAAGGACACAAAACAATCTAACTGTTTTGGATATCTCTGAATCCGGAATTTCGAATGATATTCCTAATTGGTTTTGGAACATGTCATCAAGGTTAACATATTTGAATGTTTCACACAATTCAATCAGTGGATACCTACCACCAGACTCATTCTCATCATGTGATGTTGTTGATTTGAGTTCTAATCAATTCTATGGTACATTGCCCTCATTCTCAGACACATTAAACTTCCTTGATTTGTCGAGCAATGCATTCTCCGGAGGAATTACCTCTTTATGTGGTGGTATGGGTCTGATGTATCTAGATCTCTCCAACAATTATTTCTCGGGGATTTTACCAAATTGTTGGAAGAATTTCGGAGCATTATCTACCCTCGACCTAACCAACAATACATTTATTGGATCTCTGCCAAACTCTATAGGCTTGAGTAGTTTAAAGGCTCTGCTTTTGGGAAACAACAACTTCTCCGGGAACTTACCACAATCCCTGAAAAAATGTACTCAATTGTCTTTTCTCGATTTAGGAAAGAATCAATTCTCAGGTAGGGTCCCAGATTGGATAGGCACAAGTGTAACAGAACTAGATGTTCTTCGACTAAATTCAAACAATTTTGAAGGGGACATTACATCTAATTTGTGCCGTCTGAAAAGGCTCCAGATATTGGACCTTTCATCGAACAATATATCAGGAACCATCCCTTCTTGTCTCAATAATTTCACTACCATGACTTATAATGGAACAACCTTTGGACACGATGTTGGAACGAGCATATCTTATGGTGGAAATGAGCCAGAGTTCCTCACTGTTGATTATTTCACGACTTTTGTTTATTGGAAAGGGCATCAATTAGAATTCAACCGTAAGCCAATTGACCTACTCAGATTAATTGATTTATCAAGCAACAGATTAAATGGGCTGATCCCTGAAGAACTAACAAGTCTCGATGGGTTGGGTTCTTTAAACCTATCACATAATGTTTTGATTGGGTCAATTCCTAATAGGATTGGTCAAATGAGAATGTTAGAAGCCTTGGACTTGTCTCACAATCTAATTTCTGGTGAAATTCCTTTGAGCATCACTAAATTGACCACTCTCAATTATTTGGATCTTTCATTCAATCAACTCAATGGGAGGATTCCAGTTAGCACACAATTGTCAACTTTTGATGCTACTAGGTTCATGGGAAATCTTGGGCTATGTGGAGACCCTCTACCTTCATGCTATTGTGGCAAAAACTTGAATGTTGATTCTCAATACACTGAAGAGGAAGACGACAACAAGTTCCCGTGGATGTATATAAGCACAAGCCTCGGATTTATTGTAGGTTTTTGGGGAGTTTGTGGAACATTGCTCATAAAGAAATCCTGGGCAGAACTGTATTTCCAGTGCTTGACTCATATTACTGAAAGGCTTCATGTAGCAATTCTAATCGGGTTAGCTAATTTGAGACGCAAATTTATAAGTTGAATTGGTAATAATTTCTACTTTCTATTTCCTCAGTTCCTATTTCATCAATTTTCAATTACCTTGTGTTTCTTTAAATGAACATGATATATGAAGTTACAAATTGTGAGAAAATTACATCCAATTGAAAACATTAAGAGGAGAAATGATTTAGTTTGACTATAAATCTGTAATTGTTATTTACAAACCTGATTTCTCTACTTATCTATTGTTAGAATTAACATTTTTTAAATGTTATAATTGATATTTATTGTTTGATGTTAGTAGGTAGTCTCAACTAGCCTGAAGGTGGATATCCCTTTAACATACGGAAGCAAGCAAAGATAAAATTTGATGGAATGATAAATCTAGCCAAGGACATCTTTAGTTATTTTACTTCATCCTCATAGTTAGATGATGATTTTCAGTTTCATTTTTATAAAAATATTGCTCAATTATGAACTCCCTATGTCTAGTAGTTGATGTGGATAATTGTATTCTACTTGGGAGCCAAACCTTCCAAGACAACTTTTCACATCTCTACATATCTTCATCTCATCTCAGTATACATTTTTTTTATTTAAAAAAAGAGATATTCTTTAATTTTATGAATAGGAATAATTTATTATAATCATCAAATATCAATACAATTCGTAAATTTAAGGAAAAAGGCGAGTAGAATTAAACTAGTGAGATAAACTATATCTCTAACCAATTTCCATACTAGCAAGAGGGCTCGAATTCAAAACCTCCACTAGAGGTGTCAACATGCTTTGTCACTGGGGCAAGATGTCTAAACATGAAAAGGGGGTACAACTTTCATTCCTGTTGATAAATTCGTTACTATGTACAGCCGTATAGACTAGAACAGTTGGCAATAATTCCTCGTTGAAATTAAATAAAGGTTGAAAAAGTGTTTGGGTTGAGTAAACAACTCGAGATCGTCAAATTGATGAAGTAAATAAGTTTATTATGATAGTAAAATTATAAATTCGATTTCTCTTACTGTTATCAGTATTTTATTAATCAAGCTTGTTATAATAGGCTTTTGCAAGTGATTAAAAACTACTAATCTCATTCCGATTCGACTCTTATTGAATAGTCTTGTACTCTTGTTGAATTAATTGCAATGTCTTAAAAGTTAAAGAATATTTAGATAAAAAGCCCAATAAGGCCCTCCATCTCATTGGAAACACGGTCCAGGGACTTCCTTGATTAACTAGACAATTTGAGACATAGTAAATTCAATAAGATTCTAGTTTTATTTGAGTCCGGTTTTAGTGCATCAATAATTCCATGCATCAGGTTCATCAATGTACCCATTTGTAAATTGACTCACAAATATATAGATAAGTGTAGCGTG
Organism: Echium plantagineum; assembly: GCA_003412495.2. Lineage (NCBI taxonomy): Eukaryota > Viridiplantae > Streptophyta > Magnoliopsida > Boraginales > Boraginaceae > Echium > Echium plantagineum. Next base: position 44,031,065 of record CM016562.1, read on the forward strand.
ACCCTTAATTATATAGATAATTGCATCGTGACCCTTAATTTATAAGATATTATGCCCAAACCCCTTGATGAAACTGATGCATGGAAGTATTGATGCACCCAATCTTTTCACGTTTTATTTAGGGTGACTCGAGTATTAATAGTTCTTGAAATTGTTGCTCCTCAAATTTCGAATATAGTAGTAATGCAATTTTATGGCTAATTATGTTTCACCATTATTAATTTTTAAAAATATAAAGTAAAACTTAATATTTTCTCTTGATTCTTAATTCTTATGGTTGTCAAGTTTTCCTATATGATCCACAATTACAAAGCAATTAATAAAATAATTCATTTAAAAAAAACTCTTGCGATCAAGTTTAAAATTCGAAATTCACTTATATACAAAAATGGTCCACATCACATTGCAAAACGGGAGCATCTCTGTTGCTTCCTGCTTGGTTTGAAGATAATAGTTTAGGTTGATAATAATCATTGAATAAGTCACATTAGGGACCATAGTACAACTTTCTTTGATACACACATCTACATTTACAATTGTATGTGATGTTGATATCTTTTTCAACGTACCGTCTTCCTCACTTCAACAATCAAAATACAAGTTGTAAATAATTAGAAACTACAACACAAATTATATCATTAGCATCATAAATAAATAAAGTACATTGCAATATTGAGACATTTACAAAATAAAATTATCAAAATGGTCTAGATATTATGTACAAGTTGTATTTTTGTATCTATAAAGGTACGGTCTGCACAAGTAGTCTCTGATGGTATTGACGTAAAAGGTACACTCTAATTCTTTTTTGACGAAAATGTTAAAATTTGACGAAAAAGAGACTAAATAAATTTGTTTGAATAAAAACAGTCTAAATGTGACATTTTCTTGGTCATTAGGTGGGAGGCAAGTAGGTATACTTCCATTATGTTGTATCTCTACATTTATTATAGCTTCATTGGAAGGGTTCCATGGTTTCGAATCTCTTTCATGTACTAATAATAATGAAATGGAATCATACCATATATCCTCTTTTGTTAAGACACTCATCATATAAAAATAATTTAACTATATATAATACTGTCAACCAAATATTGATCAAATAAAGATTAAATTATGGGGCATTTATGTAGGGAATTATATGATCGGTACTTGGCCAAATTCCGACTAAATCTGAATCAAGTCCCGAACCTTCTCGTACTGGATTTGGGCAGATGCTCAAGTGTCGATCAAGTTTCAATTGCTCCTCATACCTGATTTCGAATAATCTTCGGCCAGAACTTTACTAAGTCCCAATGCAAGTCTCGGTCAAACACTTGTGATTAACATAAATATGACTTTATACACAACAATTCAGACACTAGAATTTAGAGATAATATCAACTTCAAAATTGACTATCTATCTTTCAGCCGATTCACAAAGGTAAAACTGAAGGCAACCGAGAGAGTTCACTAGACCAATAGTAGCTACATAAATCTTTTTATGCATATCATTCCACTGAAAGTTCCGAAATAGATTTGAGACGGAAACTATTACTATATATGCGATAAATATTTGCTTCTGAATCGTGTTCATGCCCGTGAACTTTTTCCGCACATGTGCAGCCTCCATACTTAGTTACCTGCATCGACATATACATAATGTGCATCCATATAGCCGACTTCACCTGGTGCGTCAATACTTAGTTTGCATTAGTAGAAATATCGTAATACATTGAAGCTATTACTATATATGCGATAAATATTTGCTTCTGAATCGTTTTCATGCCCGTGAACTTTTTCCACGCATGTGCAGTAGCCTCCATTGTTGGGTAATGTAGCATACAAGTATTGATATTTCGAACACATAAACCATACATCGTTGTCGACTGATTCTTCAGATACTGTTGCAGTCATCAGTCGAGAAAGGATCTAGACACTATCATATGTTTGAAATTTCAACCAATACATGTGGTTCACAACATTCATTTTCATTGCCCAAAATCTATGGTGGCCATTGCATGGAAATTGCAAAGGAATTGGTTTTTTGTAGTATAAATACATCATGGAGGATTGAGTATCATCATCACATTGCCTACACAACTTTCTCTTCTATATTTATTTCTTCAAGTAGTCAATTAGTCATGGCTTTCTTCCTAATAAGAGCTTCTCTGTTATTCCATCTTATAATAATTTTACTATGCTCTGGCTACATGCTAATTCATCAAGTCCACTCTCAAACCACACCAAGTTCAAATATGATGAGTTGCGTAGACACTGAAAGATTTGCACTTCTTAACTTCAAGAATAGCCTTGTTCTCGATTTTGAACGTAATCTCACAGATTGGACTCATGAAAACATGGATTGCTGCAGATGGGAAGGCATTCATTGCACTAAAGCTGGCCATGTGGTGAAGATTGACCTTCGTGGTCCGTCACACGATTATAACGACCTCGGCCACGGGCATGGCCACATAGGAGGTGAGATTAGCTCTTCTCTTCTTCATCTACCTTATTTAAGCTACTTAGACTTGAGCAATAATTACTTCACCCAAGTTCCAGAATTTTTTGGGTCATTGAAGAGATTAAGAGATCTTAACGTCTCTAATAATCCTTTGGCCGGAAACGTTCCACATCAGTTGGGGAATCTCTCGGTCCTGGAAAGCTTAGATCTTCACATTGGTTATGATGTATTTTATTCTCAATATGATGAACGTATTCAAGTAGACTCATTGGCATGGGTTGCTGGACTAATTTCATTGAAGTACCTCGATATGAGTTCTATAAGAATGGGTTCAGCCAAAGATTGGGTTGAATCAATTTTGAAACTTCCTTCTCTCACAAGCTTATATCTACAAAGGAATGACCTCCCTTTTCCAGCTCCCACAAAAATGAATTCCTCGACTTCTCTTGAAGTTGTTGATCTTTCAGACTCAAGTCACCTCAACCTCATAGCATTATCCCCGCTGCTGCAAGCTAGTACCAAATTAGTTGATCTTTCTTTAACATTTATCAAGCAGCGATGTCTGATTCCCGACTATTTGGTCAAGTTGGTATCTATCAAATTTCTTCATCTGTCAAGAAGTGGACTTACAGGGGCGATTCCACAAACATTCAGTAACCTTAGCAACTTGATAACACTAGATCTGTCATTCAATGAACTTGAAGGTGTGATTCCACAAACATTCAGTAACCTTACCAACTTGAAAACATTAATTTTACAGGGGAATAATCTGCACGGGATTCTCCCACCCCAATTTCTTCAACGGAGCTCTAATCTAATCAATCTTGATGTTTCTTCGAACCATTTTCAAGGAACTTTTTCTGAATCTTCTTTTCTAAATCTTACCAATCTACAAATTTTGAGTTTCTCCTTCAATATTTTAACATTAAATTTTAGCACTAAGTTCACTCCCCCGTTTCAGCTACGAGTGCTAAACTTAGCAGCATCCAAGTTAGGCAAGGTATTTCCACGTTGGTTAAGGACACAAAAATATCTTACCGAGTTGGATATATCTGATTCCGGAATTTCGGATGATATTCCTAGTTGGTTTTGGAAGATGTCATCAAGGTTAACATATTTGAATGTTTCACACAACTCAATCAGTGGATACCTACCACCAGACGCATTCTCATCATGTGAATTTGTTGATTTGAGTTCTAATCGATTCCATGGTACCTTACCCCCAATCTCAAACACATTGATGATACTTATTTTGTCGAACAATGCATTCTCCGGAGGAATGACTTCTTTATGTGGTGTTGAAGATATGAAGTTGCTTTATCTTGATCTCTCCAACAATTATCTTTCAGGGACTTTACCAAATTGTTGGAAGAATTTCAGACAATTGTATTCCCTTAACCTAAACAACAACACATTTACTGGCTCTCTACCGAGCTCAATAGGCTTGAGTAGTTTAAAGTCTCTGTTATTAGGAAACAACAACTTTTCTGGGAACTTACCACAATCCCTTGAAAAATGTATGGACTTGTCTATTCTCGATTTGGGAAAGAATCAATTTTCGGGTAGGATCCCAGATTGGATAGGCACAAGAGTAACAGATCTTGTTGTTCTTCGTCTAAATTCAAACAATTTTGAAGGGGATATTACAACAAATTTGTGCCGTCTTAAATGGCTTCAAATTTTAGATATTTCATCCAACAATATATCAGGGAACATCCCTTCTTGTCTCAATAATCTCACTATAATGACTTATAATGGAACAACCTTTCCACACGGTGTTCCTCACTTTTTTTATGGTGAAGATGAGACACAGTTCACCATTGTTGATTATATCTCGGCTTCTTTGTATTGGAAAGGGAATCAATTGGAATTCAACCATAAAACTGTCGAGCTACTCAGGTTAATTGATTTATCAAGAAACAAATTAAATGGATTTATCCCTGAAGAACTAACAAGTCTCGAAGGGTTGAATTTGTTAAACCTAGCACATAATGATTTGATTGGTTCAATTCCTAATAGGATTGGTCAAATGAGAATGTTAGAAGTGTTGGACTTGTCTCATAATCAACTTTCTGGAGAAATTCCTTTGGGCATAACTAAGTTGACTACTCTCAGTTATTTGGATATGTCATTCAATAAACTGAAGGGGAGCATTCCAGTTAGCACACAATTATCAACTTTTGATCGTACTAGGTTCATGGCAAATCTTGGGCTATGTGGAGTCCCTCTACCTTCATGCAATCACGGTAAAAATGTGAACCCTGATTCACGATACGCTGAAGAGGAAGACGACAACATGTTCCCATGGATGTATATCAGCACAAGCCTCGGTTTTATTATAGGTTTTTGGGGAGTTTGTGGAACATTGCTCATAAAGAAATCCTGGGCAGAACGGTATTTCCAGTGCTTGACTCATATTACTGAAAGGCTTCATGTGGCAATTCTAATCGGGTTAGCTAATTTGAGACGCAAATTTACAAGTTGAATTGGTAATCATTTCTACTTTCTATTTCCTCAGTTCCTATTTCATGAATTTTCAGTTTACAATGTGTTTCTTTAAATAAACCAGCTATATAAAGTTATAAATTGTGACAAAAATTTACATCAAATAAAAAACGTTAAGAGAAATGATTTAGTTTAACTATAAGTCTGTAATTGTTATTTACAAACCTGATTTCCTTACTTATCTATTGTTAGAACTAACATTTTTTAAATATTATAATTGATATTTATTGTTTGATTTTAGTAGGTATTCTCAAGTAGCCTCAAGGTGGATATCCTTTAACATACGGAAGCAAGCTAAGATAAAGTTTGATGGAATGATAAATCTAGCCAAGGACATCTTTAGTTACTTTTGCATCATACTCATAGTTAGATGATGGTTTTCAGTTTCATTGTTATAAGAACATTACTCAATAACTACAACTTTCATTCCCGTTGATAAATTTGTGACTATGTATAGCCATATAGATTAGAACAGTTAGCAATCATTCATGGTTAAAATTAAATAGATGTTGTAATAATGTGTGGCATGGGTGGATGTATAGGGTTGTATGGGTATTTGTTAAGATGGATATTCCATATCGGAAGACGATGTCCTTCCACGTCAATACATAAGATTTTGGGAGTGTTCAGATGCACAACCTACATCGGAAGTCGATGTCCTCCCGGGTCAATATATAAAATCTTGGCTACTCCCTCTATTGCTAATTGGTTTTAGAGTGGAACCCATAGACTCTTAACAGTATTCGCATGAACACGGAGAAAATGGCAAAACTAGCATCCTTTGAAGCCTTTTTTAAATTTGGAGCATCATTCACTTTTTTTTTGCAAAGGCATATCACCCTCCCCTAATGAAATTACTAATTTACCCTTAATGAAATACACCTTCTCCAATTCATCTTCTTCATCTTCCCCTCACCAACCAACAACCACCACCACCATTTCCTCTTCTTTTAACAAATCCACACCACCATCTCTTCTTCTTAACAAATCCACCCCACCACCTACCTCACCAACAACCAACAACCACCTTCACAAATCCGCCACCATCATCAACAACCCCACACCCATTTTTTTTTTCTTCTTCTTCTTCACAAACCCAGCACCACCAAACCGCCCCAACCCCCTCACTTGCTCGAAAATCACCCCAGCCCCGCCCCCTCTGCTGGAAACCGCCCCAACCCCCTCCACCGGAAACTGCCCCAACGCCCTCCGCTTGTGTCACCATTAACAAATATCCCATACATTATAAAAATGCTCAACAGATTGGATTTTTCCAAATGAAATTGATTATTCTTGTAAAAGAAGTTCAAAAGATTAGATCTTTTGTGTAAGAAACTTCAAAAGATTGAATTTTTTCAAGTGGGGTGGGTGAATTCGTGGGTTTGGATTTTGAATGAGGGGAGGTTGGTTTCGGGTTTGGTGAGTTAGAATGGAGGAGGAGAAAGCTTTGACGGTAGAGGATGGAAGATGGAGATGAAAGATGGATTTTCCAAATGAAATTGATTGTTCTTGATGGTTGTGGGTTTGTGAAGAAGAAGAAGAAGAAGAAATGGGTGTAGGGATGTCGACGATGGTGACGGATTTGTGGAAGTGGTTGTTGGTGAGGTAGGTGGTGGGGTGGATTTGTAAGAAGAAGAGATGGTGGTGTGGATTTGTTAAGAAGAAGATATGGTGGCGGTGAGGGGAAGATGAAGAAGATGAATTGGAGAAGGTGTATTTCATTAAGGGTAAATTAGTAATTTCATTAGGGGAGAAGGTGTATTTATTGAATGCACAATCAATAAATAATTATTGTTAATCCACTGTTATAAAACAATAGTATAAATTTTCGCAAATGCTATATACGGTACCTATATACAGTACCTTAACTTTTATTCCCAAATTTGCCCTTACAAGACTTCAGCATCAAAACATTTCAATTCATTTGCAATTTATCACTCCCTCACTAGAAGTGTGGATTTCTTTTTTCTCTCTACAAAAATTATATAATCTGTTAATTTCTTCTCCTTGATCACCAATTCCATTAATGAGTAGATGATGATTGCTTCACTAACACGACAAGAGCTTTATCATAAAATCTCTCAATTAAAGGTAAATTCATACACAATTTACAACTAAGTAATGGGCACATTGCATAAACAGAAAAAGTTCAACTTAACTTTTTCACATAATCAATATAACATGTGTTCATATTCAAACAAAAACGTTTATATTCATTAAATCTTTAACTAATTCAAGACAACAAATATTAATTAATCAAATATGATTACAATAACAAATGAACACAAACCAACAACAAAATAAATGAATAAAAATAAAGGAGAGAGAAAAAGGTCATTTTTTTAGCAGAAATAGCATCAAATACTCCCTCCATACAAGAAGAAATTTTTGTTTGAAAATCAAAAGTCAAAATTAACAAAATTTATAGCTTTAGTAGACACAAACTTTTGATTTGAATTAAATCCACTATTTAAGTATCGAAGTATAAAATACCCCTGATGCTTATATCCGCATGCTTATATCCGCACGAAATTGTGGTGGTTAATGAGTAGATGATGATTATTTGACCTTTGAGTTACTCATTCTAGATCTAGAATATGGTTGGTGTTCTAGAGAGGTTTTTTAATAGATTAAAGTTTAGAGAGAGAGAAAATTTGATAAATGAGATTAGAAGTTTTGTTCTCATCAATTTAAAAGGGTATTTTAGTAAATTAATATGGAGTAGTGTATATAAATGTACCGTATTTAGCATTACCCATAAATTTTTAAGCACAACTATCGAATTCCATTGAGTAATCAAATACCTAATGAAAAAACTCTTGCAAGTTATCACGAGGTCTACGACTCGAAACTCACCTCATTACTAATTTAAAAAAACTATCGAATCCATTCGGTTTTTATTGAATAGTCTTGTACTCTTATTGGATTGATTCTAATGTCTTGAATGTATTTGGATAAAAAGCCCAACAAGGCCCTCCATGACTCCATCCCATAGAAAAACCGGTCCAGGGCCTTGCTTGATTAAGTAGACAATTTGAGACATAATAAATTCGGTAAGATCCTTGATTAATTTAGCTGAGCGACTCGAGTATTAATAATTCTTGAAATCATTGCTCCTCAAATTTCAAATATAGTAGCAATGCAATTTTATTACTAATTATGTTTCACCATTATTAATTTTTATAAATTTATAGTAAACCTTAATATTTTCTCTTGATTCTTAATTCTTATAATTGTCAAGTTTTCCTATATGATCCACAATTTACAAAGCAATTAATCGAATAATCCAGTAAAAAAAGTTCTTATGATCAAGTTTAAAGTTCGATATTCGCTATATATATAAAAATGGTCCACATCACATTGCAAAACGGGAGCATCTCAGTTGCTTCCTGCATGGTTTGAAGATAATAGTTTAGGTTGATAATAATCATTGAATAAGTCACATTAGGGACCATATGGTGAAACTTTCTTTGATGCATACATTTACATTTACATTTACAAGTGTTTGATATTGATATTTCAGCTACTCAGTCATTAGTCAACAAAGAAAGTATTACACTATCACTTGTTTGACAATTCAACCATAAGCTCTGACTCTTCTTTACCCAAAGTCTATGGTGGATACTGCTCCAACTTGCAATGAAATTGGTGTTTTTGTAATATAAATACAACATGGAGGATATAGTATCATCACATTGCCTACACAACTTTCTCTACTCTTCTATATTTATTTCTTCAAGTCATGGCTTTCTTCCTAATAAGACCTCCTCTGTTACTCCATCTTATAATTAATTTACTATGCTTTGGCTACATGCTAATTCATCAAGTCGATTCTCGAACCACTGGAAGTTCCAATCTCAGTTGCATAGACACCGATAGATTTGCACTTCTTAACTTCAAAAGTAGCCTTGTTCTCGATAGTGAACGTAATCTCACAGATTGGACTCATGAAAACATAGATTGCTGCAGATGGGAAGGCATTCATTGCACTAAAGCTGGTCGTGTGGTGAAGATTGATCTTCGTGGTCCATCACACTATTATAACGACCTCGGCCACGGGCATGGCCACATAGGAGGTGAGATTAGCTCTTCTCTTCTTCATCTACCTTATTTAAGCTACTTAGACTTGAGCAATAATTACTTCACCCAAGTTCCAGAATTTTTTGGCTCATTGAAGAGATTAAGAGATCTTAACGTCTCTAATAATCCTTTGGTCGGAAAGGTTCCACATCAGTTGGGGAATCTCTCGTTTCTGGAAAGCTTAGATCTTCACATTGGTTATGATGTATTTTATTCTCAATATGATGAACATATTCAAGTAGACTCATTCGCGTGGGTTGCTGGACTAACTTCATTGAAGTACCTCGATATGAGTTATATAAGAATGGCTTCAGCTAAAGATTGGGTTGAATCAATTTTGAAACTTCCTTCTCTCACAACCTTATATATAAAACATACTGATCTCCCTTTTCCAGCTCCCACAAAAATGAATTCCTCGACTTCTCTTGAGGTTGTTGATCTTTCATACTCATATCACCTCAACATCATAGCATTATCCCCGCTGTTAAAAGCTAGTACCAAATTAGTTGATCTTTCTTTCTCAACATCTAACCAGCAGTCATGTCTATTTCCTGACTATATGGTTAAGTTGATATCAATCAAATATCTTGATCTGTCAAGTAGTGGGCTTAAAGGGGCTATTCCGGAAACATTCAACAACCTTAGCAACTTGATAACACTAGATTTGTCGGGTAATTATGACCTTCAAGTTGTGAGTCCACACACATTTAGTAACCTTACCAACTTGATAACACTAGACATGTCATATATTAACATTGAAGGTGCGGTTCATGACTATTTGTCTGAGTTGGTAGCTATTAAATATCTTCATCTAACAGAGTGTGGACTCAAAGGGACGATTCCACAAACATTCAGTAACCTTAGCAACTTGATAACACTAGATCTCTCAGTTAATGAACTTGAAGGTGTGATTCCACAAACATTCGGTAACCTTAGCAACTTGATAAAACTAGATTTGTCATACAACAAGCTTGAAGGTGTGATTCCATCTGGAAGTAATTCGCTGCAAGAACTACGTGTTAGTAACAATAAGCTCAAGGGGGCTCTCCCAAATCTTTCGAAGTTTCCCAATATACAGATGTTAAATCTTGCAAATAATGAGTTTAAGGGAGGTCTACCACCACAATTTCTTCAATGGAGCTCTAATCTAATCAAGCTTGATGTTTCTTCAAACCATTTTCGTGGAACTCTTACTGAATCCTTTTTTCTAAATCTCACCAATCTACAACTTCTGAGTTTGTCCTTCAATGTTTTAACATTAAACTTTAGCACCAGGTTCATTCCCCCATTTAAGCTACAAGTTCTAAAGTTAGGAGCATGCAAGTTAGGCAAGGTATTTCCACATTGGTTAAGGACACAAAAAAATCTTACAGAGTTGGATATCTCTGATTCCGGAATTTCGGATGATATTCCTAGTTGGTTTTGGAACATGTCATCAAGGTTAAGATATTTGAATGTTTCACACAACTCAATCGGTGGACACCTACCACAAGACTCATTGTCATCATGTGAAGTTGTTGATTTGAGTTCTAATCGATTCTATGGTACCTTACCCTCGTTCTCAGACAGATTAAACCTTCTTGATTTGTCGAGCAATGCATTCTTCGGAGGAATTACTTCTTTATGTAGTGTTGAAGGTATGCGTTTGATGTATCTAGATCTCTCCAACAATGATTTCTCGGGGATTTTACCAAATTGTTGGAAGAATTTCGAAGCATTATCTACCCTCGACCTAACCAACAATACATTTATTGGATCTCTGCCAAACTCAATAGGCTTGATTAGTTTAATGGCTCTGTTTTTGGGAAACAACAAGTTCTCTGGGAACTTACCACAATCCTTGAAAAACTGTACTCAGTTGTCTTTTCTCGATTTAGGAAATAATCAATTCTCAGGTAAGGTCCCAGATTGGATAGGCACAAGTGTAACAGAACTTGCTGTTCTTCGTCTAAATTCAAACAATTTTGAAGGAAACATTACATCCAATTTGTGCCGTCTGAAAAGGCTCCAAATATTGGACCTTTCATCCAACAATATATCAGGGACCATCCCTTCTTGTCTCAATAATTTCACTACCATGACTTATAATGGAACAACCTTTGGACACTATGTTGGAACGAGCTTATTTTATGGTGGAAATGAGCCAGAATTCTCCACTGTTGATTATTTCACGACTTTTGTTTATTGGAAAGGCCATCAATTAGAATTCAATCGTAAGCCAATCGATCTACTCAGATTAATTGATTTATCAAGCAACATATTAAATGGGTTGATCCCTGAAGAACTAACAAGTCTCGATGGGTTGGGTTCTTTAAACCTATCACATAATGTTTTGATTGGGTCAATTCCTAGTAGGATTGGTCAAATGAGAATGTTAGAAGCCTTGGACTTGTCTCACAATCTAATTTCTGGTGAAATTCCTTTGAGCATCACTAAGTTGACCACTCTCAATTATTTGGATCTTTCATTCAATCAACTCAATGGGAGCATTCCAGTTAGCACACAATTGTCAACTTTTGATGCTACTAGGTTCATGGAAAATCTTGGGCTATGTGGAGACCCTCTACCTTCATGCTATCGCGGCAAAAACGTGAACATTGATTCTCAATACACTGAAGAGGAAGAAGACAACAAGTTCCCGTGGATGTATATAAGCACAAGCCTCGGATTTATTGTAGGTTTTTGGGGAGTTTGTGGAACATTGCTCATAAAGAAATCCTGGGCAGAATGGTATTTCCAGTGCTTGACTCATATTACTGAAAGGCTTCATGTGGCAATTCTAATCGGGTTAGCTAATTTGAGACGCAAATTTACAAATTGAATTGGTAATCATTTCTACTTTCTATTTCCTCAGTTCCTATTTCATTAATTTTCAATTACCTTATGTTTTCTTAAATGAACAAGATATATAAAGTTATAACTTATGAGAACATTACATCCAATTGAAAACATTAAGAGGAGAAATGATTTAGTTTGACTATAAGTCTGGAAATTGTTATTTTCAAACCTGATTTCTCTACTTATCTATTGTTAGAATTAACATCTTTTAAATATTATACTCCCTCCGTCCCTAAAAGATTGTCACATGTTGACTTTTGGTGGTCAACAAAATACGATTTAAAACATAAGTATCTATTATTCTACAAGCGAAAAAATTATAAAAATTTAATTTCAAAAATATATATTGAGACAAATCTAACATGATCCCACAAGACTATATTATTTCTTTGGCTTAATGGAAATTCATGATCAAATTTTATAACGATTGACTAATAAAAGTCAAAATATGACAATCTTTTAGAGACGGAGGGAGTAATTGATATTTATTGTTTGATGTTAGTAGGTAGTCTCAACTTGCCTCAAGGTGGATATCCGTTTAACATACGGAAGCAAGCAAAGATAAAATTTGATGGAATGATAAATCTAGCCAAGGACATCTTTATTTATTTTTGCTTCATCCTCATAGTTAGATGATGGTTTTCAGTTTCATTTTTATAAAAATATTGCTCAATTATGAACTCCCTATGTCTAGTAGTTGATGTGGATAATTGTATTCCACTTGGGAGCCAAACCTTCCAAGACAACTTTTCACATCTCTATATATCTTCATCTCATCTTAGTATACATTTTTTTATTTAAAAAAAGAGAAACTCTTTAATTCTATCAATAGAAATAATTGATTATAATCATCAAACATTAATATAATTCGTAAATTTAAGAAAAAAGGCGAGTAGAATTAAACTAGTGAGATAAAATATCTCTCTAACCAATTTCCTTACTATCAAGAGGGCTCGAATCCAAAACCTCCATTAGGTGTCAGCATGCTTTGTCACTGAGGCAAGATGTCTAAACATGAAGAGGGGGTACAACTTTCATTCCCGTTGATAAATTCGTGACTATGTACAGCCGTATAGACTAGAACAGTTGGCAATAATTCCTCGTTGAAATTAAATAGAGGTTGAAAAAATGTTTGGGTTGAGTAAACAACTCATGATTGTCAAATTGATGAAGTAAATAAGTTTATTATGATTGTAAAATTATGAATTCGATTTCTCTTACTGTTATCAGTATTTTGTTAATCAAGCTTGTTACAATAGGCTTTTGCAAGTGATTAAAAAACTATGAATCTCATTCCGATTCGGCTCTTATTAAATAGTCTTGTACTCTTGTTGGATTAACTGCAATGTCTTAAAAGTTAAAGAATATTTATATAAAAAGCCCAATAAGGCCCTCCATCTCATTGGAAACACGGTCCAGGGCCTTCCTTGATTAACTAGACAATTTGAGACATAGTAAATTCAATAAGATCCTAATTTTATATGAGTTCGGTTTTGGTGCATCAATAATTCCATGCATTAGGTTTATCAATATACCAATTTAAAGGTTTCACGTGGGTACTGTACCACCTGAAACTTCATCATTATTGGTACAAGAAACAATATCAACATAACTTGTACCCAAATTATACTATAATAATGGTACAGTATCACATATTTATCAATCCAAAATAAAAGTAGTAAATATATATGCAATTTGTAAATTGACTCACAAATATATAGATAAGTGTAGCGTGACCCTTAATTATATAGATAATTGCATCGTGGCCCTTAATTTATAATATATTATGCCCAAACCCCCTTGATGAACCTGATGCATGGAAGTATTGATGCACCCAATCTTTTCACGTTTTATTTAGGGTGACTCGAGTATTTTATGTGTCTAATCGATTATACATAATTATATAGTAATATCTCATCAAAAAACGAGACTATAACAACATATTACTCCAAAATTCGAACTTTCATTACAAAAGTACATAAAATCTTCAAATTACATACAGGTAACACACATAAAACATAAATTCATGGTTCAAACATTATTTAAACTCAAAATATTGTGTTCAACTTAAAAAGATTCAAATTTTATTCAAAAAACAACATGAAAGTACCAAAAGAACAAACTTTAAACATATATCTAAACTTTTTAGTACAAATTTACCCACATATTCATAAAATCTTAGAAAAGATTCAAACTTTTGTTCAAAAACCTTCAAATAACATAAACACAATACATATAAAGTATAAAGTTAATTAAAAATATGATTTTAACTCAACCAAAAATTGAAAAACGTGATTTTGAGTCTACTAAATTGAAAAAGATTGAAACTTTTGTTGAAAAACCTTCAAATAACAAAAAGGTAATACACATAAAATATATAAGTAATTGAAAAACGTGATTTTGAATCAACTATATTAAAAAAACGGGATTTTTACTCAAGTAAATTGATAAAGATTCAAACTTTTGTAAAAGAAACTAACTTTAAAGAACAAAAAACAAACGAAAAGGAGAAAGTAAAAATGAAGATTCCTGCGAAGATGAAGATTCCGGCGAAGATGATGAATCCGGGGGTGATGAAGTGAGAATTAGAGAGAAATATAGGTAGAGTGAGATGTAAAGAGAGTGCGAAGAAGAGAGTAAGAGGAAGAGAGTGTATAGACATGAGTATATGATAAGTTTAATGAAGGATAATTTAGTCAGTTCACCATAATTTTGTGGTACTCTCGAAATAAAAAAGATTCCATATTTTTTTTTGCAAATACACACTCATAACAGTGGTAATTTGTTAAATTTCTCCTCATAACAGTGATAGTTTGCCAAATTTCTCTTATTAAAAGTGTCTATTATGTTGATAATAATGATGAAACGAGTGTGCAGTTAGCCAGTTATTCAAAGAGTGTCATTATTAGTCTTTTTTTTTCTTCCAATAGTTTCATTATCATAATTTAAAAAGTAATGACTTGATAACCTAGTGGTGTCCAACCCAACTTTTCATATAATAGGTCATGGGTTCGAATCTTGTTGGAGGCAAATTTGTCTCATATTATAATCTAACTCTCTAGTTAAGAATTTCTGTATCATTGCTTGTAATACCATTATAGTTATCATAATTCATCGCTAATTCCCAAAAAAAAAAAAAGGAGAGTAAATTATGTTTTAATTACAGCATTTTGAATTGGTTTTCTTAAGGATTGAATTAACTTCTAAACTTCCTCGATCATTCTTATATGTATGCATGCATTTTGACGTTGGTCTATACAAAAAAGTTAAGATAGTCGTGATTAATTTGTAAACATTAAAACTAAATTAATTTATTTTCATAGTAATATATTTTGAACATATGATATAACCATGCGTTGTCCACTAAAGCTGGCCATGTGGTGAAGATTGATCTTCATAGTCCTTCACACCATTATGCCGACCTCGGCCACGGGCATGGCCACATAGGAGGTGAGATTAGCTCTTCTCTTCTTCATCTACCTTATTTAAGCTACTTAGACTTGAGCAATAATTACTTCACCGAAGTACCGGGTTTTTTGGGCTCATTGAAAAGATTAAGAGATCTTAACGTCTCTCATAATCCTTTGACCGGAAAGGTTCCACATCAGTTAGGGAATCTCTCGTTCCTCAATAGCTTAGATATTGGCACGAATTATGATGCATTTTCTTATCAAAATGATGAATATAACTTACGTATTCAAGAAGACTCATTGGCATGGGTTGCTGGATTAACTTCGTTAAAACACCTGGATATGAGTTCTATAAGAATGGGTTCAGCCAAAGATTGGGTGCAATCAATTTTCAAACTTCCTTCTCCACAAGCTTATATCTACAAGATAGTGACCTTCCTTTTCCAACTCCTACAAAAATAAATTCCTCGATGTCTCTTGAAGTTGTTGATCTTTCACAGTCAGATCACCTCAACCTTATAGCATTATCTTCATTGTTGAAAGTTAGTACCAAATTAGTTGATCTTTCTTTCTCAACATCTAACCAGCAACCATGTCTGATTCCCAACTATTTGTATAAGTTGGTATATTTCAAATATCTTCATCTGTCACGCAGTGGACTTAAAGGGGCAATCCCACAAACATTCAACAACCTTAGCAACTTGATAACACTAGATTTGTCGTATAATCATGACCTTCAAGTTGTGAGTCCACACACACATTTAGTAACCTTACCAACTTGATAACACTAAATATGTCATATATTAACATTGAAGGTGTGGTTCCCGACTATTTGTCTAAGTTGGTATTTATCAAATATCTTCATCTGTCAGATTGTGGACTTAAAGGGATGATTCCACAAACATTCAGTAACCTAAGCAACATGATAACACTAGATCTGTCATATAATGAATTTGAAGGGACTCTCGCAAATCTTTCAAAGTTTCCTAAATTACAAGTGTTAAATCTTGCAAATAATGAGTTTAAAGGAGGTTTACCACCTCAATTTCTTCAACGAAGCTCTAATCTAATCAATCTTGATGTTTCTTCCAACCATTTTCGTGGAACTCTTACTGAATCTTTTTTTATAAATCTTACCAATCTACAAGTTTTGAGTTTCTCCTTCAATATTTTAACATTAAACTTTAGTACTAAGTTCACTCCCCCATTTCAGCTACGAGTGCTACACTTAGGAGCATGCAAGTTAGGCAAGGTATTTCCACATTGGTTAAGGACACAAAAAAAATCTTACAGAGTTGGATATCTCTGATTCCGGAATTTCAGATGATATTCCTAGTTGGTTTTGGAAGATGTCATCAAGGTTAACATATTTGAATGTTTCACACAATTCAATCAGTGGATACCTACCACCAGACTCATTCTCATCATGTGAATTTGTTGATTTGAGCTCTAATCGAATCTATGGTACCTTACCCCCAATCTCAAACACATTGATGGTACTCATTTTGTCGAACAATGCATTCTCTGGAGGAATGACTTCTTTATGTGGTGTTGAAGGTATGCGTTTGATGTATGTTGATCTCTCCAATAATTATTTGTCAGGGACTTTACCAAATTGTTGGAAGAATTTCGGACTATTATTTTCCCTCAACCTAAACAACAACACATTTACAGGCTCTCTGCCGAGCTCAATAGGCTTGAGTAGTTTAATGTCTTTGTCATTAGGAAACAACAACTTTTCTGGGAACTTACCACAATCTCTGGAAAAATGTGAGGTGTTGTCTATTCTCGATTTGGGAAAGAATCAATTCTCGGGTAAGGTCCCAGAATGGATAGGCACAAGTACAATAAAACTTGTTGTTCTTCTTCTAAATTCAAACAATTTTGAAGGGGATATTACAACAAATTTGTGCCGTCTTAAATGGCTTCTGATTTTAGACCTTTCATCCAACAATATATCAGGAAACATCCCTTCTTGTCTCAATGATCACACAATAATGACTTATAATGAAACAACCTTTCCACACGGTGTTCCTCACTTATTTTATAGTGGAGCTGAGACACCGTTCTACATTGTTGATTATATCTCGGCTTCTCTGTATTGGAAAGGGAATCAATTGGAATTCAACCATAAAACTGTCGAGCTACTCAGGTTAATTGATTTATCAAGCAACAAATTAAATGGATTTATCCCTGAAGAACTAACAAGTCGCGAAGGGTTGAATTTGTTAAACCTAGCACATAATGATTTGATTGGTTCAATTCCTAATAGGATTGGTCAAATGAGAATGTTAGAAGTATTGGACTTGTCTCACAATCAACTTTCTGGTGAAATTCCTTTGAGCATAACTAAGTTGACCACTCTCAATTATTTGGATCTTTCATTCAATAATTTGAAGGGGACCATTCCAGTTAGTACACAATTATCAACTTTTGATGCTACTAGGTTCATGGGAAATTCTGGGCTATGTGGAGTCCCTCTACCTTCATGCAATCACGGTAAAAATGTGTACCCTGATTCACGATACGCTGAAGAGAAAGACGACAACATGTTCCCGTGGATGTATATCAGCACAAGCCTCGGTTTTATTTTAGGTTTTTGGGGAATTTGTGGAACATTGCTCTTAAAGAAATCCTGGGCAGAGCGGTATTTTCAGTGCTTGGCTCATATTACTGAAAGGCTTCATGTGGCGATTCTAATTGGGTTAGCTAATTTGAGACGCAAATTTACAAGTTGAATTGGTAATCAATTCTACTTTCTATTTCCTCAGTTCCTATTTCATCAATTTTCAATTACCTTGTGTTTCTTTAAATAAACAAGATATATAAAGTTAGAAATTATGAGAAAAATTTGCATCGAATAGAAAATATTAAGAGGAGAAATGATTTAGTTTGACTATAAGTCTGTAATTGTTATTTACAAACCTGATTTCCTTACTTATATATTGTTAGAACTAACATTTTTAAATATTATAACTAATATTTATTGTTTGATGTTAGTAGGTATTCTCAACTAGCCTCAAGGTGGATATCCTTTTAACATACGGAAGCAAGCTAAGATAAAGTTTGATGGAATGATAAATCTAGCCAACTACATCTTTAGTTATTTTACTTCATCCTCATAGTTAGATCATAGTTAGTTAAATTCGTGACTATGTACAGCCATATAGATGAGAACAGTTGGCAATAATTTCTCGTTGAAATTAAATAGAGGTTGAAATAATGTTTAGGTTGATTAAACAACTCGTGATTGTTAAATTGATGAAGTAAATAAGTTTATAATAGTAAAATTATGAATGCGATTTCTCCTACTGTTACCAGTATTTTATTAATCAAGTTTGTTAAAATAGGCTTTTGTAAGTGATTAAAAAAATTATGGAATCTCATTCCGATTCGGCTCTTATTAAATAGTCTTGTACTCTTATTGGATTAATTACAATGTCTTAAAAGTTAAAGAGTATTTGGATAAAAAGCCCAACAAGGCCCTCCATCTCATTGGAAACACGGTCCAGGGCCTTCCTTGATTAACTAGACAATTTGAGACACAGTAAATTCAATAAGATCCTAATTTTATTTAGGGTGACTCGAGTACTAATATTTCTTGAAATCATTGCTCCTGAAATTTCGAATATAGTAGTAATGCAATTTCATGGCTAATTATGTTTCACCATTATTAATTTTTAAAAATATATAGTAAAACTTAATATTTTCTCTTAATTCTTAATTCTTATGATTGTCATGTTTTCTTAAACGATTAATCGAATAGTCCATTAAAAAGTTCTTATGATCAAGTTCGAAACTTACTATATATATACATAAATGGTCCACATCACATTGCAAAACGGGAGCATCTCCGTTGCTTCCTGCTTGGTTTGAAGATAATAGTTTAGGTTAATAATAATCATTGAATAAGTCACATTAGGGACCATATATTGCAACTTTCTTTGATACATACATTTGTTGACTAAAGAACAAATCAAAAGTTAGGGGATCTAGATGAAGATATACAATTATGATGTTGATATCTTTTTCAACGTACCGTCTTCCTCACTTCAACAATCAAAATACAAGTTGCAAATAATTAGAAACTATAATACAAATTATATCATTAGCATCATAAAGACATAAACTAAATTGCAATATTGAGACATTTACAAAATAAAATTATCAAAATGGTCTAGATATTATGTACAAATTGCATTTTTGTTTATGTAAAGGTACAATCTGCACAAGTAGTCTCTAGTGGTATTGACGTAAAAGGTACACTCTAATTCTTTTTTGATGGAAATGTTAAAATTTGACGAAAAAGAGACTAACTAATTTTTTATATTTTGGCCCTCTTCCATAAAAACTTCATGTCATCATAACAAAGATGTACTAAAGTGCATCTTCTTATCAATATAAAAGACTATTTTCGTATATCGTGCATTTACAAAAATTAAAATACAACTTGCATATATTATCTGAGACCATTTGAGGAATTATATTTACATAGATACAAATCAAAGCTTGCATTACAAATCAATGGTCCTAGTAAGAGGGTAAAGTTGCAATTTTGTCCGCGTAAGTGACATTGTCGCATTAACAGTACCTGATAGTGTACATCCTATTCGCATTTAGTTCCAACGTGAAAGATGCTGATGTTAAGGCATTTTAATGAGTTGTGACGAACGATCCAGAATTTTACCAGTTGTTTTAGGTATGGAGGAAAAACATCAAAAATATTACTCATCGATTTCAAAAATTGCATTTTGACCCTCAAATGTCACAAAACGGCAAACTCTAACAACATGGTTAATTTTGGGAATAATAACAAACCGAAAATACATCTTCAGGGACTATTACTACAACAATATTATTTACTAAAATAAAAGTGCAATTTAATTCCATTTATTAAGATCATTACTACAATTAACTTTATAAACTAACAATTAAAATTTTTTGATGCTTATAAAAAGCTCTCTCCTAAGGGGAATATCTGGTAAATATGCTTAATATATGTATGTCTACAATCATAGAGAAACCAATAGATGAAGCCGACAAAGAGTATCATATAATTGTTTATATGGGTTTTCGTTATGATGATGAGAGTTGTATGAGTTTGAGGACCATCTATAAATAAATAAGTTTTAATATAAATTAATGAAAGAAGAGAATCCAAACAAACAGTTGAATGACCAATACAACAATGAAGGAATCCTGAAAGTATGCAGTGGGTTAGTATTATGCTGGTGCTCATCCACCACTTAATCACCTATATTTGTCAGCGACACCTACGCGTCTTTTTCCTCAACCCCCCCCCCCCCCCCTCCCCCCCTCCCCTCCTCGACCTCGAACAATGCCATGCCCTATCCTACTACCTACTGCATAACTATGGTTTTTCGAGTATATTGTTGAAATAGTTTCCGATAGTGTCAAGACATGTTGCAATTTAGTGCTCAATAATGATAAAAAATTATCGTAAAATTACTCACTAATCGCATGTTTTTCGTATTATTAGTGGAGAAGTTGAGCTGCGGACATATTAATATGCGATTTTTTTGTTATTATCAATGACTACAAAGCAATGATACCAGTATTAATGACTAAACTGTACCTTGATGACACTATTGAAACTATTTTAACAATTTACACATTTTTCCTTTTCAAATTGTATTCGGTATTGAAGATTGACAAAATTTCGAAATATGTCACTAAAATAACCAAAATACAAGCTTTGTTAGTTGTTCATTCTTGAACAATTATTGAAAATTACTACATATATCATTATAAAAGATGTATAGATAGAAAAAAAGAATTGTTTGTAATTTCAAAACATCGTGCATTCGGAGGGTGCCATAATAACATAATAGTGATTTGGGCAATAAAATTGACCTTAGTATACTTTCTAATAAATAGATGGTACCGTATTTGACTTTGGATTAGAAAAACGTAACAATGTCCTTTAAATGAATAGACTTAATATATACTACCTCCATCCTTAAATGATTGTCACATTTTGACTTTTGATGATTAACAAAACACGCACGATTTAAAACGTAAATATCTATTATTCTACATGAGAAAATATTATAAAAAGTTGATATTTCAAAAATATATATTGAGACGAATCTAACAAGGTCCTACAAGACTATATTATTTTTTGACCGTTTAATGAGAATTAATGATCAAATTTTGTTATGTTTGATCAACAAAAAAGTCAAAATGTGACAATCTTTTACGAACGGAAGGAGTAGTTGATAGGATAAATGAAAAGGAAATATATATATATATATATTAAAATACCCTCTTCATTCCTAAATGATTGGTATATTTTGATTTTCATAATCAACAAAATACGATTTAAAAGGTAAATATCTATTATTCTACATGCGAAAAAATGTAAAAAGTTGATATTTCAAAAATATATATTGAGACGAATCTTACAAGAGCCCACATGATTATATTCTCTCTTATCGTTTAACGAAAATTCTTGATCAAATTTATTTGACCACACAAGTCAAAATATACCTATCATTGAGGGATGGAGGGAGTACTATATTACATAAGAATATTAGTATTATTATTTTATTTCGAGTAAATTGATGTTGTCAAGAATAATTTTATGGACTTTATCTAAGATGCAAAATTGTTTTAATGTAAACAACGACTTTGCACCCGAAGGAAAGGCAACCAACCAACCAACACACTTCAAGTTAGGTATTTCGAATATATTTAGCTCCATTAACAAAGCATCTAAAAGTTGATGCAATGATTAAGGTGTAGTTTATAAATCAAACTTCTTCATCAAATTTTCTTTAATTGATAGTTGAAAGAATTAATTGTCAAAATGATATTTTATATTTGGGGGTGCAAGTCACATTTTGATTAATATTAATAGCAACATAGCACTTTGGTTTCACTAGTATAATACAATAATTTTCTATCATTAATCGTGGGACAATTAATATTACAATTATACTATTTTCGAGAATTAATGTATAATAATGTAATTATACGAGACAAATAACTTAATCTCTTTGTGTCATATTTCCTCCGTTTATTTTTATTTATTTTTTTAGCCTTATTTTTTGTTTCCAAATATTTGTCTTTCTAGTATAATTAATTGAAAATTTTACATTTTCAATATACTTTTTGATTACTTTTCTTATTAAGTAATTATCAACCCAATCAATTATACAGTTTCAATTAATTGTTATTTTATATTTTCATTATATTTTTTAACTACTTTTAATTTGTCTAATCTCTAAGAAAATGGCTAGAAAACAAATAAAAAAACAAAGAAAATAGTATATTTATGTACAATTCGAGTAAAGTAACTAATGGACGACAATCCATTATTTTTGTACAAACAATACATAAGCCAATAATACATTCCATGGCCGGCCGATAAGAGGTCCAAAATATGCTTAATTAAGAGTTAATTACAATCAACTATAAATAATTATAATAATTACCACATAATCTTAAAATATAAAAACATTAATATTACGTCAGTTTTAGATATACTCTATATATACTTCACAAATAACAACTTGAAAATAGAGTAAATAATAGCGTAAGTAAGTTGTTAGGTTGATTAGTCCGAGTTTTGTGAATACGAGTAACATGGAGAGGAAGAAGACAAAGGTGAAAGTACATCTCCGTAGAGTGCGGAGGGAGAGGACACGTGTCCACTTGACAGAATGTGGACCCCACATTACCTTCCCCCCTCAATTTTAGCGAAAGACTCAGAGTTAAAGATGCAGGACAGAAGAAGCAGCAGATGATGAGATATGGATGATGGTGATGCATGTGCTACTTCTTGGGAGTTTACATTTTTTGAATTCATTAAATTTCACTTCTTTTCTAATCTTTCCATCTTCTCCTATCTTTTCCCGATTACCCGCTACTTGTCAAGATAAACATTTCACATCAGAAGTCAATTTTTTTTTGCGAGTTAAACTTTTGAACTACTACCTCTATCGCCAATTGATTATAGAGTGGAATCCCAAAAATACTCTTAATATGTATGGAGGAAAAGTATTGACAACGATCGAGTTAGACGTAAAGAGAAGAGTTAAAATGTATATGAAAGAACCCGTTTTTTGTTAATTCTTATGATGCAATTGGAGTTTATTGGCGAAAACGAATCAATTTAGATCGATAATCCTTTAATTTGTGGCTCGATGACAACTAGATTAACGTGTTATACGATGTTGATAAAGACAATAAAATTAAGTAAATTAAACAATTATGAGAATGAAAAGAAATGAATTTCTTCCAAACCAATTTGATTATTTATTTGAAATTCTTTGAATTAACTTAGTAATATACTGAATGGATGATAAAAGCTGGTCAAACATTGTAAATAAAATGGGTAGACTAATGTATGTGCATGGTGTAATTATGAGTATTTATGAAGTAATGTTTGACATTCGACATTAAGTATTGGGAGAACATGTGATGTTACCTGTTGTCGTGATAAATCTGATTCAATAATGGATGCACCACCAAAACAAATCATATCTATTAATGTCCAAAGAAGTATGGCGATATGTTGAAAGCAATTGTTAAGATTATATTTTACTTGAAGAATATTTTAGTGTGATAATCATATTAATGGTGGTTATATATTCATGTCTTAAAATATATATAGAAGAAAGTAAATCGTAAAATATACTTCACCTTGTTAAAAAATTTGAAAAATATTTTTAACAATAGTGCTTCCATAAAATACATGCATGATGAGCAATAGTACTAAACTAGCTAAAAAGTCAAGAACTAGCAAGTATAAAGTGCACTACTTACTACAGATTTGAATACGATAGCATTATTTCGAGTGTTGAATTTTCGAGAATTTATATAACAATCCAAACTCAATATTTAGAATTATTTCGACAATTTATTTCTATATCGTTTAAGAAAATAACTACTACAATGTTCAAAAGCGCTATCTTATAGAAGTGTTATTCTAACTAGCACTAGCATAACACAACTTCACTAATGCTTAATAAGGAAAAGAAAATGGCATTGAAGTTTGAGGTATACAATAATGCTTTATTAATCATTATAGGCTAAATTTTACAATGCCCCTGAACTATTGTCAACTGATCAAACAATGGCTGAATTCCTGAGTCGGTCAATGTGCCTCCATAAACTTTTAAATCGGCCAATTTTCCCCCTAAACTATGATGAACTGATCAGAAATTTAATTTATTTAATCAGTTGACAATAGTTGAGGGAACATAACATTGTGAAATTTAGCCATCATTATATAACCTACAATAATGTTGGACGATTAAATAGGGCTCAAAAAATTATCATAGTCCAAATATGTGCACTATTACTATTTTACTAATAAAATAAATCTGTAGTAGTGACTTGTAGCAACTGATGTTACAATGTATGGGAATTATTACTCTATAGTTGACTTGCTTGGTACATTTTGCTAAGCACTCAATTAATTATAGTCTTTCTTTAAATATATACCTATTGAGTAATATGAAGATGAAGAAGAAGAAAAAAAGTACCAAGAAACATTAATAAATCAAGCTAAGTATGAATGAAATTTAATTTAATTAGTTTTCCATCCAGAACGTATAATATAGAATATTGAATGGACGACAAGCTAGTAAACCAATCACATATCAGGATTGAGCATGGAGTAAGAAGAGAGCAAAACATTTCCTATCAAGAGAAACTAAAAGAAATAATTTAGCTAATCTTATTAAATCTCAAATAATAAGCAAATATATTAAAATTGATAGAGACCTGATTAAGCCACAACTGGACAAAGTGAAGGGTTTAAATTTGAAGGATACTTTAATTTTCATTAATTTCATCATCACTATTACTCTTTTTTCTCTCTTAAAAATGCACCCAATTTTTTAAATTTTCAATTTTGCCCCAAAAGTAAGCCTTTTTTTTCCTACATGGCTAAGTTTTAACAAAAAAGTTAATTCAGAGACTAAAATACATATTATCGGGACTACTTTTACAACACTGCCGCTGATAAGAACCAAACTATATATACCGAACCTTCCGTTACTAGACAATTTCTACAATTAACTCTCATTTCTAAGGTAAAAGAGACATATACCAAGACCAAATCCATATATAGGCTCTGCCCTCTCCTCCCTTCTCTCACTCAATCTAACCCTAAACACAACATATACTCTCTCTAGCTAGTAAACTTCCACCAAACAAAACCTCAAAAACATTATCCTTAATACAACATCAACTCAACTATTGCTCAACTAAATGATTGTAATAAGATGGTGAATTTAACAAAAGATAGATTTGGTGGGTGACACCTAAAAACTCCACTTCCTTTCTCTTTATAGCTAAGACCATGTTTGCTTTGACTCACTAAACAACCCCAAAGCTATAATCCAAATACCCATTTCTCCTCCCCATTCCATCTCCAAGTTTAACTATCTTTTCTCAATCATTATTAAACTTGTTCTTGTTTTTCTTGGATTTTCACAAATCTAGTAGTTCAATAGGCTTTCTAAATTCATAAAAAAGAAATTTAAAGTCAAAGACTCAAAGAAATGGATTCTTTGCCTCCCCCTTTTCATACTAGAGATTTCAATCTCCAACATCAACAACATCACCAATTCCACCACCAAAACACTGAAGATGAGCAAGAAAGTGGCACAAGTAACCTAAAGCGGGAGCGCGACGAGGCTAACCAAGATGGTGGTGGTGGTGGTGGGAGCGGAGGGAGTACTGGAGGCGAAGGCGGGGAGATAACAAGAAGGCCAAGAGGAAGACCCGCGGGATCGAAGAACAAGCCGAAACCACCCATCATAATAACAAGGGATAGTGCTAATGCTCTAAGAACTCATGTGATGGAAATTGGAGATGGATGTGATATTATGGAGAGTGTTGTGAATTTTGCAAGGAGGAGACAAAGAGGGGTTTGTATTATGAGTGGAAATGGAAATGTAACAAATGTTACATTGAAGCAGCCTGCTTCACAAGGTGCTGTTGTTACTTTACATGGTAGGTTTGAGATCTTGTCTTTGTCTGGCTCTTTCTTGCCCCCTCCAGCGCCCCCGGCCGCGACGACGTTGACGATTTATTTGGCTGGGGGGCAAGGGCAGGTGGTGGGGGGGAGTGTTGTGGGTACCCTTTTGGCCTCTGGGCCGGTGGTGATTATGGCGGCGTCCTTTAGTAATGCTGCTTATGAGAGGCTTCCACTTGATGAAGATGAGAATAACCCAATTCTGCCCCTCCCCAACCTGCAAGGTGGCGGTGGGGATGGATCGCCGCCGATGGGAGGGCAGCAGATGATGGGGGGTGATGCTTCAATGCTTCATGGTATGCCACCTAATTTGCTTAACTCTATTCAAATGCCTAATGATGCCTTTTGGGCTACTGGAAGACCTCCATTTTAGGTTAGCTCACAAGACAAGGATAATAGTTTCTTGCTACTTGTTTGATTATTCTCTCGTCTTTTTCTTTTCGGCTTCTGATCACTGTTACATTTTTGTGCGATACTCTCTAAAATTCCCCCGTCCCTATGAAATTATGGTAATTTGATCGGACTAGGGGGGATTTGATGTTGTTCATGTTTGGCTAGTTTGATACATCTTTAACTTTGCTAAAACTTTCTAGCTGAAGAATGTTTAGACACAAAAGATAATTGGGATTGTTGAACATTTTGAAGCTTTTATTTTTGTTTCCTCAATTGAGTTTCATTAGTTTTCGATTAGGGTTATGTTTCGGTTTCGGTATGGTTTTTTGGATCTTGGTGAGTTGAAACTTTAGGGTTTATATATTATTGATTAAAATGTAATCGATCAATGACAATATTATCTCCCTCATAGAATAAACTGAAATTGATATGGTTATTAGACATATTTTTATGATATATACGAGTGATTTTTCTTCATACACAAGCATGAATTTCCTCATCCCAATTGTCAATAACACTTACTGCATTTTCGTTTTAAGTTTTTGAGAAAGCATTGAGATTATATTCTTGCACTCTTGATAGGCGGTGTTTCCTCTTAACTTAAAGTGGATAAACATATTTCAACGACATTATTTTTAAGACGTCAATGCAGGTTTCGTACATTCGTTTTTCGAGTGTAAATAAAGTACTGAACGTTTGATCCCACCAACAAAAGAAAATTGTATCCACATGAACAGTAAAAATAGTTTTTGCCACCAAAAATAAAGTTCAATGAGTACAAATACATGTGCCAACAATTAGATCATACTAATAACTAAATTTATAATGAAACTTTGGACAATAATATATATGTTTTGAATGTGTTAATGGACAAAGTGAAGTAAATGGTCAACTAGAAGAAGGAAATACATTATATGGGAATTGAATTGGGGTACAATTACAATTCATGAAGTTGTCTGTCTTCTCTCCTTGATTTTAGGGTTTTAAGGCAGGTTCCTTAATTATGAAGTGAATTTCAATCAGCTGATGCAGTAGTACTGGTTTTCACGTGCAAATGTCTATTCAAAAAAGTTCCTTTTCGAGGCTAAGAAAATCTTAACAGTGAGTGAGTGATTATGTTTGTGGTAATGAAGTACTCCCTCCAATTCATATCAATTACTACTAGAAGTTAAAATTATAGAAAAATAATGATTTGGAAGATCAAAAATTAAATACTCCCTCCATCCTAAAGTGCAAGGCACGCACATTTTCATTTTGTGGATCAAATTTTGAATTAACTACAACAATAATGGTACCATTAGGTTTGCTCAAATTGCACTTTTCTTCATAGTAAATGGCAATGTTACATATATGGTCCCGATAAGGTAGATATATGCTTCTCATTTACGTTCATAATTTAACATTTCCGATCCTTTAGTAATTGACAGTTTGGAGGATCAAAGTGTAAGTTTAAGACTTACAGTTTTTAGATTTTTCGGGGGGGGGGGGGGGATATAATTTTTAAAGAATTTGGGGAGAAATTATAATATTTACTATATTTTGGCGGCAAATTGTAATATTTGATATTTTGGGTCAAAATATGATTTGCAAGTATTTTCATAGATTATATTCTAACGTTGCAGGAATGGTCCCTAATAATGTACGTATGGTTTCATTTGGTCTCATATTACATGTCATCTTAATTGATTGTCATGACACTTGTTGTCCATTAACAATAGATATACAATTAATGTGGTAGTATAACGATCTACAATACCAATAATATAGTAGTACAATATTTAACTAAACAACTTTATGTTTATACTTACATTATATTCAGCTATGCTTTATAATAAAAAATACTTTACGCACCAATCTAAAACTAGTGACACCTATACTTTATAATTAGAGTTAATCAAATAGTCTAGTGGAAAAAATTCTTAATAGTGACCAGAAGGTTTTGGGTTTGATACTCACCTCATCGCTAATTTACAAAAAAAAAATTATACTTTGTAAATTAGGATATTAGGGTTCATCTATATGAGTAACATAGTAGTACAATAATTTAATATACTAGAAACCTATAAGAATAATGTGCTAGAACAATAATATATTACACGGCTATATAATTAATGTAGTAGTACAATGATTTAAAATATGAGTAATCCACTAGTAATTTAGTATGCAATAGTTTAATATAAGTAATCTAGTGTACTTGTAATGTAATAATAAAACAATCTATTATACAAGCAATTTACTAAAAAAGTGTTGTAATAGTATAATAGTATAATATTCGATTAATCTACTATACCACTATACAATAATCTATTACTACCTCCGTCCCTAAAAGATTGTCACATTTTGACTTTTGGTGGTCAACAAAGCACGATTTAAAACATAAATATCTATTATTCTACATGTGAAAAAATTATAAAAAGTTAATATTTGAAAAATATATATTAAGACGAATCTAACAAGGTCCCACAAGACTATATTATTTTTTATCGTTTAATGGGAATTCATGATCAAATTTTGTAATGTTTGACTAACAAAAGTCAAAATGTGACAATCTTTTAGGGACGGAGGGAGCATATGAGTGAACCAATGCATTTCCGTTAGCGAGAACTTTAGTGTAGTGACAATTAATAACATCTGTTTATATGAAAAAGACGACAATAATGACGATAGAGAGATCACAAATTGGTAGAGGACCAGCAATTAAAAGATGGAGTAGTTAGAATTTCTTTGGGGGTGGATTGAAAATATGGCAAAAAAGTACGTTATTTAGTGGTGAGAGGATAGAGAAGATTTAATTCAACAAGTAAGAGAATAATTTTTTTTTTAATTAAATATATGTGGGTTTGAACTAAAACGTCCTTCAATTTAAAATAGAGGAAGTATAATTTATTCTATTTGTGATAAATATTTCTTGATCAGGCGGCTAGCGATAAATTAACTAGTGTGACTTAATGAGAAAATAAACAGAATACAAAATTACTAGAAATAATCCCTGTAATATTTCAGCGAAGTTTTGTCTTCACACAAATTGGAACCTCGTATTATCAAAGTCTTTCGATAATTTCACTTAATCGCCTTTTTATTTACCATTAGACTTGTTCTAATAAGTATGAGTGCGTGATTATTAAAAGAAAAATTACTCTAAGAACCACTGAATCAAGACTAAAAGAAAAGGACCATGTATCATCAAGTCTTATGACCAATGGTGTCTTGATCTTATGTAGTCCAAATCTTTTTGACGTTTTAGTAAACAAAATGGCTCTTTTATTTCTCTCTCGGAATCTTGAATTTGAGGTTTGACAAGGTTGATGATAGAGGTTATTGTCTCGAAATGCAATTGTAATAAGCAAGAATCCAGCTAAGATTCTTTGAACTGAAGCCAAATCTTTTCGATATTATCCATTTTCTGGTTGCTTTCCGTGCAACAACACATGCAGTTGAGACTCTCATAGTCTCATGCATCATTCAAATTAAAACCTTATCCATTACCTCTAAGGAACTTAAACATATGCTCACTATTGCTTTTATCATCAACATCTTACAGAATACTATATACTTAATTGTTGTCGCGTTCACATGTTTTGCGGACCATGAATGATGTATATTAAAACGACTTACGATCATCTGTTGCACTTTGTATTATGATTTACGACACGTGTATTACTTATAATTTTAATCAGTTATGAACATTTTTCGTATCATGATGTCAAGTTAATATGTAATGTAGCTTGTATACTCTGAAACTGTTCAAGTAATGCTCATTCATAGAAATGTCACCAAGCTGTTCTTCCCCACAAAAATGCATAAAAAACGAACTTTTGTTGGTGAGGAAATCTACATCAAAGACTCCAAACCAGGATCAAATGTATTGTACTTATAATTAAGTAGTACTAGTTATAGAGTATTTATTTCCCTCTTAAGCTCTTGCTGTTTCGCTTTTGGCCAAGTGCATAGCGGCGTGCCATGGCAGGGTTGTGGAACTTTCTCATATGGTCTGATAATCTATGAATTGATTGGAGATCACCAATTGCAGAGAGTTGCATCAGGAAGGCATCGAACTTTCGATATGGTAACTTGATTTCCTTGTTAATGACTTCTTCCAAAAGAGAGCATGCATCTTTAGCATTGTTGCTATTGAAAAGTCCTTCAATCATAATGCAACAAGTATCAGTATTCCGCACACACCCTCTCTTATCCATCTCGTCCCAAGCTTCAAAGGCGCCTTCAATATCACCTATTGTATAATACATCTCGATTAGCATGTTGTATGTTTGTACACTAGGTACACATCCAACTTCGATCATTTTTTGATAGAGTCTAAGTGCTTCAGTGCTCTCTTTATTGTCGCAAAGAACCTTGAGAAAGCAGTTGTAAGTCACAACATCTGGAGGATAGCCCTTATTTCCCATCTCTTCCAGAACCCTGTACGCAGCTTCAATTTTACCATTTGAACACATCCCTTCAATCAATTCTTTGTACGTTGAGACATCAGGAAGGCATCCAGTTGCGATCATATCTCCTAAGAGTTCAAAACACTGCTCCATCAAATCATTTTCCACCAGAGCCATGATCATGAGAGAATATGTTTTCGCCGTGGGAGCTGAAATGGCGGAACCTTGGGTTTTCATGAAGTCCAACAATTCAGCAGCTTCAGTTATCAAGCCTGATTTGCAGAAGGTATCAATTGCAGTATTATAAGTAAAATTATCTGGAGTGAATCCAAATGTGATCATTTCTTCCAACAATATCATGCCTCTTTTTGGATTTCTGACCCGACACCACCCAAAAAACAATATGTTGTATGTCTCAGCATTAGGTTTCACCTTACCCTGCGTTCTTCGAAACATGGACTCAGCTTCCTCAACCAGACTACACTTGCACAACGCATCAAGAAGCAGATTAAACGCAAAAATTTCTGGCTGCGTCTTCACTCTTATCTTCTTCTTCTTAGCAAACTTCTGAAGATGGGACAAGTGCTTCTCTGTATATTTTCTCAAAACAACCAACAAGACATCAACAGGGACCAGAATCTTGTTGTTCCTTTTCATATAATCTAGAACATCACACACAATGCGGAACTGCTTCACCTTATAACTAGTACTCGAAAGAATATCAATAATTGAATTATATGCACAAGTCTCATGAGTGTAATTTTCTCGATGCCCTGCCCAAGTAAAGAACCTGAATGCTAATTTCTCTTCATAACGTAATCTCTGCAACACTTCCATCACCAATGGTGTTGTCAATTCTATTCCCAAGTTGTCAAGTGCATTCTCCATTTTATGCTCAGGCTTCGAATAATCAGTGACAACCTTAAACAACTTATCAGCAACAACGTCGTTCTCATTCTTGATTGCATCAAACACAACTAAATCATTCTCTAATTCTACTGATCCTACACTACAAAAGCGTCTAACAGTACTAACACTCTGCCTCGGTGACCAGAGACTCGATACAGGGATGCCCAAATGCTTATAAATAGATATAATCTCGAACTGACCTGAAAATGGGGAAAGAAAATCATGCTGGCTGAATATGGATTTTGGTGAAGCCACATTCTTTGGCATATGAAGGGTTCTGCTTAAAACATGGTTATTGAATACGATTCGTCGCATTTTGTTTTGGAATTCAGAGCTCTTTATATATTTATAAAAGCTCTTTATATATATATGTAAGAGGCAGTTTTTGGAAATGGAAAAACCTTACTTTGGTAGTGAAGAATGGTTGGTTGGACAATTCATCGAACAGGTTCAAGGCATTGCAATAGTTTGGTGATATTTCGTATGTTGCCAACAAGCCAAATAGTGTTTTACCCTTGATGTCCTCCCTATTTGTAACTGTATTTATTTGAAAACAATTCTAGTTATGGGTAAAAAAGTCATTTGTCCCTTACTTTACTATTTCAATATGTGCAAATAGTAGGACCCTTCATTTTTGTTCTTGTTTATGTGCCAAAATGATATGTCCATCTTCTTCATATCTAATTCTATACATCTTGCATTACTTGGTTAAACTTGATATGATTTTCATGAATAGTTATTTATCTCTTTAAATGAATTCGAATTCAAGATGTCGAATTATCTCCACTTCAATTACCTTATCATTTACCATTAACTTTGTCTCCTTAAGCCACAAGACTATGTCGTTAGGACGTTTAGTTTCACTACTTGGTAATGCTAGAACTTAGATGTAGTTGTGCCTTGTTACTAATAGAGTAATAGTTATGGACTTGGCATGCTGTAATAACCCTCCTCAAGGTTAAGGAATCGATTTTGTGTTAAGTGGTTAAAATATAAACTCTAGTTATTGATTAATTATGATCTCAGATTATGAGTAAATTTGCTCTATACATCTTCTTATACAACTTATATATTACTCCGTCCGTTCTTATTTGTTTGTCGTTCTAGACTTTATTTTTTGTTTCAAAATGTTTGTCATTTTAGAATTTTTATGAATACTTTATCAATTTTTTCCTCTTTTAACCTTATTAAAGAGTATCTAAATAGTTGTCATTTATTGATAATTGGAATGTTTAAGAAATTTAAGGAAACAATCAATTAATAAGGTGCATTTATTAACTCTCTAATGAAGGGTATTGATGTGCCCATAAAATATGGGTATGAACCCAGCTTGTTTGCTGTACAATTCGGGCCAGAAACTTGTATGAACTCGGGTCAAGTTATAGACCTTCGGAATCTATATACAGAGAGCTTTACACCGACACCAAGATTAAGCCAATCGGATAACTATCAAGGGAGGGAGATATGAACTCCCAAAGATGGCGATTTGGGACGACTAAATTATACAAGGCCAAAACGAGACAGGAGACCGCCTCCTTCACCATATAAAAGGACCTCTAGGTTCAAGGTACAATCTTCAATCTCAATTCTCCTTTCACATGCCTATCACACATTATACTAATATTGGGCGTCAGAGTGTAATCGGGGGGGAGGGGCTGCGCCCCCCTTTGTTTTGCAGGTTCTCTTTTGGACCAAGCAAGCTTCGAAGGAAGAGAAAGCTTTATCGGGTAACCGCTAGATTCAGTTCACATCAGGTATATAGATAAATTTACATAGTTTTTTAATCTACGTGTTGAAGGGTAGAACGACAAACAAATAAGAACGGAGGAAGTATATAGGAAAGACCGAAAGAGTAAAAGAGTACTAGTAAGCTAAGTAGACAGTAGTTCTATCTTCTCATTAGATAATGTTTCATGTTTATTTACATAGTTAGATTATCAAATATTACAATAATAATGTTATAATACTAATAGTTAATCGAGTTCATAAATTTAGTACTAATATTTTTATATTGATATTAATTCATCACTTTTCAATTGCTAATCATAGAGTCATTACTCATAGTGCTTCACCATTCCAATGGCTAATTTTCATCAATTTAATAAACTTTTTATGATAATTTTATGATATTTTATGATAGACTCTGGAATTCGAATATAACTCATAGTGCTTCACTTTTCAATTGCTAATCATAGACTTTGGAATTCGAATATAACTTTTTATGAAATTTTACATGCCTAGTCATAGACTCATTACTCATAGTACTTCACCATTCCAATTGCTAATTTTCATCAATTTAATAAAAAAAAAAACAAATACTAGTAGCCAGTAGGTGACTAGGGAGTCCGGATTCGGTGCATCAATAATTCGGTGCACCCGGTGCATCAAGTACCCATTTAAAGGTTTTACGTGGGTACTGTACCCACTTGAAACTTCATCATTGATACTTGTACCCAAATTGTACTATAACAATGGTACAATACCACATTATTTTGGATTGATAAATATGTGGTATTGTACCATTGTTATAGTACAATTTGGGTACAAGTACCAATGATGAAGTTTCAAGTGGGTACAGTACCCACGTAAAACCTTTAAATGGGTACTTGATGCACCGGGTGCACCGAAGTATTGATGCACCGAATCTTTTCACGTGACTAGGTGTCCATCTTTAATTGATTGGCGCCATCTCCCAACTTTAACTCAAAAGTCTACATAAACCACCGGAGACATCGAAAGCTCATTACATCATCGTACTTAAACTCACCTCCCCAAGTCAACGCCGAGAACACCCCCCTCCAGCCGTCGCTTCCTCCGTCAAGCAACCTCACGCGTCCCGATGAACGAGCCTTTGATGCTGTTCCTCAAGAAGTTGGCCAAGAATTATAATAAGATACATAGTGATTGGGCTTATTCAAAGCAGGAAGTGATCGAAAGTGTGGTGTCGGATACGGGGAGAGTTTTTGTTGCCTTTGTTGTGGTGGGTTTGAGTTTGGATGAGCAACCTGGGAAGCCGTTGAGAGTGTGGGTTGGAGGGTACGTTGTGCAGTGTTTGGTTAATGTGGTGTGTGTGTTGTTGGAGTATCGGAAGAGGAGGCAGCGGAGGTGGCAGACTGTTTCGTTCCGGAGTAGTTGGTTGAGCTCTCTTGGAAGGTATGATTACTCTTTTCAGCGACTCCAACTTGATCGAACCTGCCTACTTTGCATGAGATTTAATAATTATCGAGTCTAACCTTATTGTTCGACTTTATGTGGAATTGAGTCCCACCCGAGCTTGTATGTTCGACTTGACCACTTCAATACAATATGATAACACTCGTGCACTTCATGTTTCTACATAACTATATTCCGTTGGTGTCACCATTTGGTAATGATTGTGTAGTTTTGGGTTAAGATTGCTTCGATCTTTTATTTTCAACTATAGAAATTGTTTAGTATTAAAATGGATAATGTCGCTAAGTAGTAATAGAAAGGTACCATGTGGTCTTTGGTCTGTTTAGAGCTAATTGGGTTTGTACTTTTGATTAGTAGTGATGTAGCAAAGCATTTGGGATCTGCAAATAAAATGTTTTCCTTTGTATGGTGGTTGCTTGGATTTTATTGGGTATATGATGCTGGACGACAACTGATTGGAGCGTCCCCTCGGCTATACTGGTAGAAGTTGTCTTGACGTTCAATTTCGGTTTGGGTCTCTTTTTATATATTCACAACCACTCTATAAGGTGTATTGTTATTGCAGGCTATGTATCGGATTCTTGGCATGTGATGTGTTCTTTGTGGTATTATTCATTGCGTGCGCCTGTGTAGTTGGTATAGCGGTTTGCAGTTTCTTGACTTGCATTGCTTTCCTCTATGCCGCGGCCATGGCAGAACAGGTAGAATTCTCTGCAAGTTATAGCTCAAGAATGGCAACCTCTAGCATTGTATGATTTCCCAGAGATGTACCTCTAGCTTCTAATCGTGTACCATTGCATAATATTTTTGCAGGAGGATGCATCCGAAGACTGATCTGGACTGATCTGGTCCATTTGATAGTCCAACCTCCAACCTTAAAGTCTTTGATACTTAAACTCTCTGAACCCTAAGAGCACTTCTAGTAGCTTCCCCAAACCCTTTCTTAACATTAATATAGCCATATATAGGCCTGTAATCGAGCCGAATAAAGCCGAACTATTGACTATTTGTATTTGATTTGATCACCCCGTAATAACGAATGGATCTTTTTATCATAAAGAGATTCGTCGTTCCTTGTTATCCAATAAAAACCTAAAATTCCTAATAATAAACCAAAATCGCCTAAACGATTAGTTACAAACGCATTATTAAAGTGACGTTTGATTTGGCTTGATTTGGTCAAACATCAATTATAATAGTTTGGCTTGACGTTTGAGGGAAATTTTTAAGTGTATATTTGATCCTATTTGGCTTGAATCGAGCGAACCGTTTGAAAACGTTTGATTTGAAAATACATATACAACTTAATCTTTGAACATGAAATCTAGAAGTGAAAAAAGACATAAAATTTATCAATTACATGCCCATAATCTAAAATAGCAAAATAATAGTAGTTTACAAAATTCGGCTCAGATTTCGGTTTTTTCCATCAACCAAAAGTGCGATGCGCCATGGCTGCAAAGTGTTTGCCCCGCCAAGATAAGCATCGGGTCATTTGGTATGATAGTTACTTAAGTTCCTACTGTATCATCATATTATTGAACACAAGAAATGTATATTTCACCTCCAATTAGGGACAACAACGCAGTCATTGACATATTAACAGAAAGTTACAGCTGAGGGAGGACCGATTCTTGATAATGTTTGAGAGAGAATTGAGATGTATGATGTTAGATGTATCGGCAGACAGAGAGAAGGGAGAAAGAATGAGGGTTAGGGTTCATAACTCATAAGAATGAGGGTTAGGACTTAGGGTTATATACTTATATATAAATAGATATAAATGAGTTGGACCTAACCTAATATAAATGGACTAGTAGATTATGGACTATAAAAATAAGTGGATCACATTAGTTCATTACTTATAAATTATATAAATGTTATATAATATAAATGTTATTTATATATATAAAATATAATATAAATAGGGAGGGGCAATCGAGCCAAACCTTTTCGAACGGTTTGGCTTGATTTGACAAATAACGACTTCTAACGTTTGGCTTTATATTTGAAGCCTCGAGCCGAACATCAAGCCGAACCTTTTCGAGTCCAATATGCCAAGCCTTTTCGAATCGACACGTTTGCTGACAGGCCTAGCCATATAGGGTGGGAAGATGAGTAATACAATCAAAAGTTACATTTTCAGGTTTCTTATACTAAGTGGGACCCATACTTAATTATACACTCCTCTATTTTAATGTGTAAAGATGGGGACTCCTTTCAGACTCCTTATTCTCCTCTATTACATCAATTTTTATTTTTTCAATTCAAATTTGATTATTTTCATCATTTTTTTTCAAATAAAATTATACTAATTATTATTTTATTTTATACAGTGCTAAAAAAATTATATTGTAGCTTAAAAATATAAATCTATTTCAAAATTTTATTATTATTTTCACAAAAAATACTAATTGTAATTTTTTTCAAATTTTATTATTCAATCTTTATACTGAAATAATTTAAGTTGTTCTTCAATACTAAAATAATTTGAGTTTGTGTTTAAGTCGGAGCGCTAAAATTTAAAAAAGGTGGATTTGAGGAGTATAAATAGGGAATCTGCTTTTGTGTCAAATGTAAGAGTAGCTCCTAAATTTGATAAAGTGATATAAGAAATTGATTATAAGGAAGAATTGTAGGGAATCTGGTGTGAATGCTCTAAGTCTATTGGATCTCAATATTCTCTCACTCTCATCTAAAAATTCTCTCAATAAAACCATCAAAGAACTCTTCCCTTAGTTCTACCTTCTGAAATCATGTCGATGACAACCTTATTATCCCGTGTTGCAGGGGAAATATCCATTTTCGATTTAGTTTTAGATCTGAATGTTGACTTTTAAGTTGACTTTCTCTAAATCATTTGTATCAACTTGTATGTGGTCTTTTATGTTCTTGGTTGACTTCGTTTGTATCTTTATAGTCTTGATTTGCAATATTTTTGTGAGAATTGAAGTTTTACTTATGTTGACTTTCGAAAATCTTTTAGATCTTCATATGCATTTGTTGTTTTAAGGTGCTAAATGGCCTCTCTTATGTATCTGGCTTTCGATTTGAAGTTTAAGTAGTTAATTGTGTGATGTACTTTTAGATCTTGTTTGACTTTTAACTTGACTTTGCCTAAACCACTTAGATTTGGTTATATGTGTTGATTAAGGTCGAGTGTAGCCTCGTTTGGTTAATCTCTTTGATTAATTGAACTTTGTATGCAATTAAACTGTTTAATTAAGCAATTAAACTATTTAGAGTTTCATTTTAACTTTTAAGAGATTAGATTAAGGAGGCTTATGGGGTTCGAACTCCCAAATTGGTATTCATCTTCAATTCTTGTTTCTTTTGTTATTCTGTACTTTGTAATTTACCTTTATTATTCTTATTCTTTTTATTTGGTTTAAGGATAATGATGGTCCTGTTGAGTTGGAATTCGAGGGAGAGTTCGACATGGTTGATCATCAATCCAACAATCCTGGTATGATAGCCTTTGTTTAATTCATTCAACTGTTTCATTTAAGCATTAATATTTCATTTAACTTTTTCATTTATTGATTGTTGAAGCTGTTGCCTCTTCTTCGGAGCTTCTTGTGAATGTGATGCCTAATAAAGTTCCAAATCCTACTACTATAAAGAAGCCTGGTAGCAGCAGTCTCAACCCCTCAAAGAAGAAACAAAAGACTCAGAAAAAGATCCGAAAGACGTGAGTTGTTTGCTTGTTGCAACATATTCAATCTTCTGCAGTCTTTCACTTCTGTTACCCTATACATTTTATATTTTGTTGTGTTCCTAGACATTTACTATTTTGGTTTGTTGGTTGCTTGTTGCCTGTACTTGTATTAATTTTGGTTGGATGTTGCCTAAACTGTTTTTGAAGGTGATGATGATAGTAGTAGGTTAATAAACATACCAAATGACACGATACCTATCTTGACAGGGCAGACACTAAAATGTATGCAGCCATGGAGTGTTGCACTTTTTGTTGATGGTAAACCGAATTCTAAGCCTACTTAGAAGATATCTTGGACTATAATTTGTTTTGAAACTATTGAATTCTGCTATGTATTCTATATTGTTTATAGTTACAAGTTTAAAAACTGTTGTCTAGTTAATGGTCGAGCCGCACCTTTTCAAACGGGTTGGCTCGGCTCAAGTCAAATCGGACCAAATATCATGTTAAAATTTGCCTTCAAACCTCAAGCCAAACTATATTTTTAAATATTTGGTCGAACCAAGCCAAATCAACCTCATATTAAAATACAATCAAGCCAAACTCAAACCTTCAACTGTTTGGCTTGATTTTGCTCGATTACAGCCCTAGAGATGATTTTCATGAATAATTATTTGTCTCTTCAAATGAATTCGAGTTCGAGATATCGAATTATCTCCTCTTCAATTACCTTATCATTTACCATTAAATTTGTCTCATTAAGCCACAAGACTATGTCATTAGGACGCTTAGTTTCACTACTTGGTAATGTTAGATGTAGTTGTGCCTTGTTACTAATAGAGTAATAGTTATGGACTTGGCATGCTGTAATAAGCCTCCTGAACGTTTAGGAATCGATTTTGTGTTAAGTGGTCAAAATACAAACTCTAGTCCTTGATTAATTGAGACATATCTTACAATATTACATTATTTGTATATTCTAAGGCAGAGTGTACGAGAACCGGTAGTATGCCGATTTTCACACATTTAGCAAAATTGCATCGCACGCCCCACCATATTAAAATTTCGATTGTGATTTTAATTGAATTAGTTCAAATATTTGTTTAATAAAATAACGTTTTATTATAAGTTTTGTAACCAATTTTTTGTCCATTCGACAAATGAATAATATTGAGATGGGCAGATGCCATGCGGTTGGTATAATATTGAGTAGTTTTGGGACCAAAGGAGTTGGCCTCTCACATTTCCAACTACAATGGAACGTCTTCAGAAGGTAATCAACATATTCATCAAATCAAGTCTTCTTAAAAAAAAACTTCACTAATACCTTTTGATAGAAGCTCGGATTAGATACACGAGACTAGGCCTGTAATCGAGGCGAATAAAGCCGAATTATTAAAGATTTGTATTTGGTTTGATCAATTATTAAAGTGAGGTTTGATTTGGCTTGATTTGGTCAAATATCAATTATAGTAGTTTGGCTTGAGGTTTGAGGGAAATTTTTAAGTATATATTTGATCCTATTTGGCTTGACTCAAGCAAACCGTTTGAAAAGGTTTGATTTGAAAATACATATACAACCTGATTTTTTGAACATGAAATCTAGAAGTGAAGGGAGAAAAGAATGAGGGCTAAGGTTTAGATTTTGGAAGGGAGGGTTATATATGAACATATAAATGGACCTAAATATAAGTGAACCTAAGTGGACTAGTGGACTGATATGTAGATTATGGACTGATAAAAGTTAG
Source organism: Echium plantagineum (assembly GCA_003412495.2). Classification (NCBI taxonomy): domain Eukaryota; kingdom Viridiplantae; phylum Streptophyta; class Magnoliopsida; order Boraginales; family Boraginaceae; genus Echium; species Echium plantagineum. The sequence continues at coordinate 44,071,622 of CM016562.1, forward strand.
ATCATTACTCATTATTTATATATATAATATAAATGGGGAGGGGGCAATCGAGCCAAACCTTTTCAAACGGTTTGGCTTGATTTGACAAATACCTAATTTTATCGTTTGGCTTTATATTTGAATCCCGGGCCAAACTTTAAGCCAAGCCTTTTCGAGCCAAATATGTCGAGCCTTTTCGAATCCACACGTTTGCTGACAGGCCTACACGAGACTCTTAACACAGGGGTGATTCAAAATCAATTCTTGTTTGCGTTATTGCATCATAAAATATTTTTTACTGTGGAATCATTCTACTCTTTGGTTAGTCCTCTTAACCTATAGAGTATAGAGTGTAGATATAGGGTATAGTAGAAGGCCCTAATGATTGATCAGTAGGTAGTCTTGTTTTGAGATTTATTGGTAAAGGTCATTTAGCTCAATATAAATACTCTTAAAAATAATAAATGTTGTGGACCCTTGGCATATTAACGTTGGTCGTCATTGTCCTTTTAAGTCCTATTCATACATAAAACTCTTCGTTGGCAAATGGCAACACATAAATGCTATGACCAGTTCAACAATGAGCAATGTAACCTACCACAAAATGCACTCTTAAGATGGTGAAATTGTCATACTAACGATTCACTGCGGCCCTCATCTGGGATACTATGGAAGAACTAATAGCGAAAGCCGGAATGTATGAGTCTCAATTAATCAGGGGAGTAGCGCTTTCTTTTTAATGCGTTTACCGCTTCTGATCAGGGTTGAACTCAGACAACATAAAGAGACGACTTTAATCCTTACCAAATTGTTAAGCTCATTACTTCAGATGCTAGTAGAATGTTTGTTTGTAATCTAATCCTTTTACTCCAGCTATAAAATTGTGGTCACATGGTCAGTCATTTTATAACAAGCTAGTTTACTCAATTGACTAATTGTTAAATGTTGGAGTTTGTTTATGGGGTTGGCATGTTGGCCTTCTCGCACAATAAATATCTGTCATTACGATACATCCCTTAATTTACATTCCACTCGACTCGAGGGCCAACGCTATTCCTACTCCCCCCTTAACCAACACCATTGGATCTCATTCAATTACACATCTTGCTGTTGGTGAATGGTGATGACATTGTTAGCTTGGTTGGTGTAGGCAGTAAATGTTCCAGTTCCAACCAGACCCCACATGCCACACTCATGATTCATGAACAAAACTAGACCAAATTATTTCTTTCCTTCTTCTTCTTCTTCACTCATGTTCTCATCATATTTTTTATTACATTACAACAAGAAATGGTTGACTAATACCACGTGAGAGCACTTGTAATATGTTTGAGCAATAAGCATAAAGCAATCAGTTTAGTGCACTTTCCAATATTAAATTTTGTCATATCTACTTGTCTTTCCAGCAAAAGCCAGGCAATATTGTTCACTTTCTTTTTACTCTCTTCACCTGCATGCCATTGTCTCAGTTGATGGCCAGCAGAGAAGGCATAAACAAGTAGTCAAATACTGGCTTCAATTTTTTTTAATTGACGTTTTCGTTTTTTCGTGCGTAGTTTAATTTAATTCATTCTCTCTCTAGACCATCATTCTTGAATTCACAAAAAAGTATTGATTCTTGAACCACAAGAATCATCGATTCTTGGGTTTCTACCCATACCCATTTGCCCAAATTACATAAAGATCCCACCTTTATGCTCAGAAGTGCTGAATTACAATTTTTGAAGCTGAATTTGCAAATGTGGGATAATTTGTGAAAAAGTTGTTATTTTTGTTTGGTGATTGGAGGTTATAGTTGTGCTAGTGTTAATGGTCATGCTGAAGAAGAGACTAGAGGATCTTGTGTATATAATTCTTTGGTGCTTCAAGAAACATGAGGAGATTAGGTACATTTTTGCATTGCCTTTTATTATTCTGGTCTGTTTGGTTGCTTCAATTTATGATAGTTTCTCAAGTAACTGAAAAGGACATATTGCTTCAATTTAAGGGTAATATTACTAGTGACCCTTATAATAGTCTAGGTTCTTGGGATCCAAGTGGAAGCCATTGTCAAGATTTTAGTGGTGTTTTTTGCAATTCAGATGGAAATGTAGAAAGAATTGTGTTATGGAACACAAGTCTAGGTGGAGTGTTGTCACCGGCTTTATCGGGGTTGCAGTTTTTGAGGACTCTTACCTTGTTTGGTAATAAGTTAACAGGAAATATTCCTGTCGAATATGGTCGAATTGAAACATTGTGGAAGGTTAATTTGAGTTCAAACGCTTTATCTGGTTCAATCCCTGAATTTCTCGGTAGTTTGCCAAATATAAGGTTTCTTGATTTGTCGAAAAATGGGTACACTGGGGAAATTCCGTTAGATTTGTTCAAGGATTGTGGTAGGACTAGGTTTGTTTCTCTAAGGCACAATAATCTTTCGGGTTCAGTTCCTATTTCCGTTGCTAATTGCTTGAATCTCGAAGGACTTGATTTATCTTTCAATAGATTAAGTGGTGGATTTCCATCAGAGATATGTAGTATCCCTGGGTTAGTGTATTTGTCTTTGAGGAGCAATGCATTGTTAGGAAGTGTTCACGAACAGGTTTCTCAATGTGGCAGACTGGAGGTTCTAGATATTGGGAGTAATATGTTTACAGGGGAGCCACCTTTTGGGATCCTCAGCTTTCCAAACATCACGAACTTCAATATTTCAAATAATGGATTTCAGGGGGAGATTCCAAATCTTGAAACTTGTAGTGATAAATTGGAGTTTTTCGATGTTTCAGGAAATGGTCTGTATGGGGGATTCCCAGTTAGTATCACTAATTGTATTGGCCTGAAGTACTTGGATTTAGGTTCTAATAGATTAAGTGGAAGTATACCACCTACGATTGCAAACTTGAAGCGGCTTTTGGTTGCTCGAGTTGGGAATAATTTGATAGAGGGGGTAATACCAACAGAGCTGGGGAGTATTGAGTTGCTTCAAGTTCTCGACTTGCGTAATCTAGAAATTGGAGGACAAATTCCGGAAGAAATTAGCAATTGCAGATTTCTGCTTGAACTGTAAGTCTAATCAACTAATTTAATCTACATTGTTGTGATTATTTTTCCTTGTATTAGACCTTAACAAGAATCTGATATTTGCCGCTGCAGGAATGTTTCTGGAAACTCCTTACGTGGGGAAATTCCACAAAATCTATACAACATGACATATCTTTTAATTCTTGACCTTCATCATAATCAACTAACTGGAAGCATACCTTCAACACTTGGCGACTTGTCTAACATACGTGTTTTGGATTTCTCAGAAAATTTGCTGTCTGGGTTCATCCCATCTTCACTTGGGAATTCAATGAACCTAACTCATTTTAACGTCTCATACAATAACTTGTCTGGTGCTATCCCTGAATCTCAAGGTATCCTGCAGTTTGGAGCTTCAGCTTTTTCTCACAACCCAGGACTGTGTGGTGACATATTGGGAATCTCATGTACAGCTGTCGGTACTTCCCGAGTCAAGAAGCCTAAGTTGAGTGCTTCGGCTATTGTTGCTATAATTGCTGCTGCACTAATTTTTATTGGTGTTTGTGTGATTACTATAATTAATATGAGAGCACGTAGAAGAGAAAGTGAAGAGGAGACGCCTATAATCGAGAGCACGCAATTACAGTCTTCAGATTCAAATGTTATCATAGGGAAGTTGGTTCTCTTCAGCAATAATTTGCCCTCCAAGTATGAGGACTGGGAAGCTGGAACAAAAGCATTGCTCGACAAGGAAGGCCTTATTGGAGGGGGAACGATAGGAACAGTCTACAAGACAATTTTTGAAAATGGAAGTTCTATTGCAGTGAAAAAGCTTGAGACTTTGGGGAGAATAAAAACCCAAGATGAATTTGAACAAGAAGTTGGACGATTGGGTGGCCTGCTACACCCTAATCTTGTTTCTTTTCAAGGATACTACTGGTCTACATCAATGCACTTACTTTTATTTGAGTTTATTCCACAAGGAAATCTGTATGATAACTTACACGGCCATAGCTATCCTGGAACAAGCTCAGGTGCAGGCAATCCTGAGCTATATTGGTCAAGGAGGTTTCAAATAGCACTAGGAACAGCCCGGGCGCTAGCTTACCTGCATCATGATTGCAAACCTCCGATTCTTCATTTGAACATGAAGTCAGCAAACATACTTCTGGATGAAAACTATCAACCCAAATTATCTGATTATGGCTTGGTGAAGTTACTCCCCCTCCTTGATTCTAGTGTAACCAAATTCCACAAGGCAGTTGGTTATGTAGCGCCAGAGATGTCTCAAAGCTTGAGGCGTAATGAAAAATGTGATGTGTACAGTTTTGGCATGATTTTGTTGGAGCTAGTGACAGGAAGGAAGCCATTGGAGAGTTCTTCACCAAATGAGGTACCAGTTCTTCGTGAGTATGTTAAGGGATCGATAGAAAGGAGTGCAGCTTCTGACTGTTTTGATAGAAGACTTAGAGGCTTCACAGACAATGAGCTGATTCAGGTTATGCGGTTAGGTTTGATATGTACTTCTGATGTCCCTTTGAAAAGACCAAGCATGGCTGAGGTTGTGCAGGTTTTGGAGACTATACGAAATGGAACGGGAACATAGCTATGAGTTTGCTTTGTCCATAATGGAATAGATAGCATAGGAATTGCTCATTGGGAAGAACCTCAGATGATGAGGGGCTGCAACTCTGCTAACTTATACAGTTCCCACTCATAACGATTAAATATTCTTTTGTATTCATTTTGCAGTCCCCTATATGATTTTGATTATGATCCTACAATAAAAATCATTCTTTCTGTAAATTCAGCCTGATCCATCCATTCACCATGATTTCTCTCGTCGAATATTTGTATCTTTGTGCTTTTAGTATTACTCTAGTGTACTTACGACAGTAACGATAAGCATGTATAAGCAGGAAAATCTTCAGTCTGTAAGCAATTCATTTAACTTAGCAAATCAAGTAAACAACCAATCTCACTGGAACAGTAATAAAGTTGTTGTATAATATTCTTCTTTATATTCCTTACAAAATCTCACTGGAACAGTAATAAAGTTGCTTCATGATCCCAAACTTCAAATTCTTAATATGTACTTTCACAATATAGTATTGTCTTTATCTTTCTTTCATTATTTTTCCTTAGTTTTACTCTTGAGAATCCTTGTCTGCTGAATTTTGTTTTCGTATGATGGATGAAATCGAGGCCTGTTTAGTCCACCTCCTTATATTGTAAGCCTTCTTCGATGATTTCTTGTCCTTATGAACGTACTTCTTGTTCGTTATGGCGATTGCAAGATCGTTGGGAAACAGAGTCCGCCAAAAGAATGCATGAAGGAGAGTGGACACGAACAAGACTGTAACCATTGCAGATGACATGAGTGATAATGACAGAGCGAACGTCTTGGTAATGGGAGAAGGCACATCTTCTGCATACTTGATTGTTGCTATTGCTAAGGTTGTCATAGGGAATGTGTAAGACCACCATGCCACTGAGAACCTGTAACAAAATTATCAGCCTCTTAGTACTGCAGATTAAGACATTCCAATTTATATTCGAGAAATGTTTAAGCATTAAAATGAAGTACTTGAATCCCCTGAAGAAGTTGATACGCACAACCAAAGACGAAAACAGGAAGAGAGCAATAAAATAGCAAGTCCTAGAAAAGCCATCAGAATCCCCATATATAGCTTTCCAAGCAATACTCGCGGCTGCTGGAGTAGCAATGAACATGGAATACACCGGATGCAACTCCTTCGGCAATGCTTCACTTGTTGGCAATCTCTGATACAAAGTCACGAAAACAACCAAATAATGAGCGAACCCAATCGCCCACAAGAATTTCCCAGCTTCTTTCCACCCCACTTTTGCAGCCAAAATCGCCCCAACGAAGTTCCCTACCACAGACAAATGAGATGAAGGATTTGCCACCTTGGATAGCCTTCTTTTCCCCCCTGAGAGCCATTGTCCATAGATTTTCAAATCAAGAACCAAAATAGGTGCCATGAAAACGCACCAGACTGAAGGATGCAGAGTTTCTGAATGGCAGATTCTATGTGGAACACCAATAGCCAAGAACATGCCAACAATCCATGGAGCAAAGAAGAAGTTTACTCTAACCGGGTGGAAGTACTCGCGTTTGATTGCTTCGTAGTAGAGGGTGGCTTTAAACGCGTAGGTGATGGAAACCGCGATGAGGACAGAGAGAGCTAAGAGCCAGAGGAAGAAGTTGATGTAAGGTGGTATGTGGAGGAACTTCATGGAGGGGCTCGTAGAAAGGGCCTTCCACAGGATGGATTGACTGCTAAGGCCTAAGCAGATACCGAAACATCCAATTGGAAAACGGAGGAGGAATGGCCATTTCTCATCTTTTGGTAAGAGTATATCTTCATAGTCCTGCAAAACTCATTTGGCAAGGCAACCATTCATCATCAACTGTTCTTTAAGCACATAAGTCGTAGCTCGCTTAACTCAAAAATCGAAAATATCAATTAGTTTCTCTCTAATCATGAGATAAATAGTTATCGAATTTGATTACCTTGACTTCATCAAGTTCTGGACCTCTAAGAGCAGCAAAATATCTTCCAGCAGGAACACTTTCATTCATAGTTTGATCATCATCATCTCCATTCTCATCACCATTTTCTTGAACATTGTTCATCAATACACCACTCTCTTTTCTCAAAGGCAACTTAGAACTCTGCCTAACAAGAGATGATTTAGTCCTAAACATATTGAAATCCCCTTTTTTGCCTTCAACAACACCAATTCTTTGAGCTGAACCAAATCCTCCAAAACTCTTCCCACTTCTTTCCAAAACATTCCTCTCATTATTGTCTCTCGAATTACCCGCATTCAGAACAGAGAACCCTGTTTCTAGTGAGACTTGCCTGCTGAAACTTCTTCCAGAGCGTTTCATGTCGCGGATCTTATTAACCGTTCTGTTGGGTTTCTTGTCTGTTTTGTTTTCTGCCATCTTGAGGTTTTCTTGATTCTCTTCTTCCTCCTCCTCCTCTTCGGGTACTGCTTCATGGATGTCTATGTAATGTGTTCTAAGAGCATTTGGAGTTTTTTTGTTGTCCATTTTGAACTTGTTGTGTTTGTTTTGAGTTTGGTCTGATGCAAATAGGTCGAACACTTTACTGCATGCATTATACTTGAGGAAATCACGAGATGGAAAAGGGATTTTTCAAACAAGTTGTTTTGTTTCTTGATGTTTGAGGTTGAGCTGAGATTGGTTGTGAACATCAAATAAAGATTTGTTACTTTTGAAGGGATTTCTCGTGATTTTATGAGAAATTATTATACCATTTGTTTGTGGTGTATGAACACATTTTGGTCTAAGGTTCCAGCAACCATTGGAGGGTTGATTATGCATGGCGTATAATGAGGGTAAGATGATATTGCAACAGTATTTCACGGGTAAACACCTATTAATTTGTTGAGTAGGTCTTCTTCATATGGAAAAATTAGTAAGTTGTATTCACAGTTTCACACGGATAGTAAATCCAGGGATTTGTCCTATCAACTTGTAACGAAGAGGACCGACGAGATACGAAATCAGAAGCAATTACGATAATATTTCAGCAAACCCATTAGTATTAACAACTAAGAGGTGTTGGCCCGTGAATGAACCAAATCACACTAAAAATTGTCAGGGTTCGAATGAGGATTCTAAGGTTCGGTTTGGTTCGAATACGAACGAACTAAAAGATCCGGCGTTCTATGTGGTTGGAAAATTTGACGATTCGATTTGAACGGTTCGAAGTTCGAACAAATAATTCGAATATTCTTGATAAAATAAGAAGAAAAATTAAATGTATGTGATTCGAGCTTAACAAACCTTCGTTCGACTTTAATCAAACGTAAAAGATGACGTTCGGAGTCAATTGATCAATTTCAACTACATCGAATCGAACTTCAAATTGAACTTTTCAGATTGAACTTTTCGGATTGAATCGAACCTTCAGTTTTTTTAAAGGCCCTTCATATTACTGAACTCCAAGCGAGTCTAGACAGCCAGACAGGTCAACTCAACAGCTTGGTTGGGCTCATTCAGCTCACCGAATTTGGACACAGATAAGTCCGGATGTTAACTAGCAATTTAGCATGCAAAATTTGGACCATAAGGATTTTGTTTTCAGATCAGTAATCCATGATAGAGTTCATCTAGAGTCGAGAGATCAACATGGAACATAAGGATTTTGTTTTCAAATGTGGCACGTTCGTCTTTATTTTTACACGTCATATTAAAACATTTATTACTTTTGGGACCATTCTATAATATTTTAACTAACTTCAAGAATTAGTATACAATAATATAAACATTTTAGAGTAAAATGTAACTTTGTCCTACTATCTCGACTAAATTAACAATCAACACGTTACTAGTTTGACTCGGTAGTCGAAGGCTTTGGATGACATTGTCTCGTACAAAATTAAAATATTTATGAAAGTGAGTTACTCAGATCTGCCGTTTGTCTGCATGCATAGGCCATAGATGAACGTTTAATGCCGCTCTAAGCCGGCTGCCGATCAACATTTCCCCTATCACTTACACTTGAGGAGGTGAGGATATATATATATTGGACAACAATTGTGGTACAACACATCTTCACAAATCACAACTCAATTATCTAAGTATCATTTTTATTACAAAGAAAAAAAAAAGCTAAGTGTTGTTATTACACATATTATTATTACTATACTATAGTAGTGTTATAAAAATGGGTTATGTGCATTATTTCATATTTACTTTGGTAGCTATTTGTTCAGCATTAGTAGCTCCATCTTTAGCAAAAGAATTTATTGTTGGGGATGAATATGGATGGACTCTCAATTTTGATTATCAATCTTGGGCTATGGGGAAAGACTTCCATGTGGGCGACAAACTTGGTATGTTACATAACTTTTTTAATTTTTTTAATTTTATGATGGTCGACATTCCAAATAATATCATGGATTACCGTATTTATACAACAATAATATTTTTAAGATTTTTAGTAAACAAGTGCAAGTTCAATATATAACTATATTGTGATGAGTTAATTGTTAATATAGTCTTATTAGGAGTACTAACTTTTTTTTTATCGTAGTTCGGGTGGAAAGTCACGGTTCATTAAATTTTTTATTCATTAGATATATCATATTAATTTAAAATGTATTTTATTCTTCCTTTTAGTACACTTTAGATAATACTTACCATATTGTTAAAACGAATATTAATGTCAATTATTATCCAAGTTTGATTTTTGCAATTTAGATAATCTATACTAATTTATTTAACGAATTATGGTACATAGACTAAATCGATTTCGGTACATTTCGTTTTACATATTTTATTTTATATCACATCTTATAATAATAAATCTATCCTATATATAATCCACCAACGGGTGAATTAGAAGTTATAAATGAAGCCCCATGATCTCCATGTTTGTAGGAATGAAGCCACATCATCACAATATATTTGTAGTGAATATAAATGAATATAATTGTATTATTTTGATGAATATTTTGTACATAACGACCCATCAATATTATCAAATAAATTTATTTTTCATTTTTTAAAAAATGGCTTTCCAAAAAATCTTTTAATGTTTACACATTAAATTATGAGTTAAATAGTTACATAAAATTGCATATTTATTCAGTGATTTTTATCATGCACATGTATTTTTGAAATTCACAAATAATATTTTACAATCATCTATTTATGTAAAAATTAATTTAAAAACATATATCATAAATATAATAAACGAATTCATACAAACGTAATTGGTTATGCAAAAAAATAATTATGTAAGAAGTATAATTTCGCACAGGCTGGACTGTGTACAAACGGCTAGTTTTAGTAATGTATATCATCTTTCCATTAAAATGATAATATGTGTTGATTAATGAAAATTACATGACGATATTATTAATAAATCGTAGTCGCCGCTCTCATAGTTTGGTCCCAGGTAGGCCTGTAATCGAGCCGAATCGAGTCGAATATTTGCAAGGTTCGAGTTCGGTATCATGCCTTCGAACCTTTTTGAACCGAACCGTTCGATTTTGGAAATACTTAAAAATCAAGGTTCAGGTATCAGTATCATGTCTTCGAACATACTTCGAGCCGAATCTTTTCGAGTCGAATACGTCGGACTATTTCGAACAGAGACGTTTGATCACAAGGCTAGGCATGCCTCATGAGGGGGAGCGGGGTGGGGTAGCGACTTTTGAGAAGAGAAAAGATGAGGGAGGGCCGAAGGGGAGGGGGAGGGTGATCTGGAGCGTAGAGATAAAAGAATGAGAGGAGTACACTGTACATATAAGGAAATATATGTGGGTTGATAAGGATTTTATCATTAAATACATATATAGTGATTAGGGTTTATATGTGGGAATATATGTGGGTTGAAGGGAATACATATATTAGTCCACAATGGTTTAACCCTCTTATTTAATGACGGTGGGAGGGGGGTGATCGAGCCGGACTAAATCGAACCGTTCGTCTCGATTTTGGAAATACCTAAAAATCAAGGTTCAGGTATCAGTATCATGCCTTCGAACATACTTCGAGCCGAATCTTTTCGAATCGAATACGTCGAATAATTTCGAACCAAGACGTTTGCTCACAGGCCTAGTCCCAGGGATGCTATAATCATAATAATCTATCTAGTCTTCAATATTGTCGTGTTGAAGACAAATGTGCAATAATGTTATTATGAGACTAACCTAATCCACCATCACATTATATGTCTAGTATTACATTAGCAATTAACTACTCCTTTATATATATAGTTTAAGAAAATTTTGCTTATATATGACTATATTAGCTTAGTCATGTTACTTTATTATTATTCAAATAATGAATACTTTTAGCATATCCATTTGTTATACAAATAATTTTTTTGTATCCACTTGTTTTAAATCACATATTTTAATTTTGTTATCAAGTTATTACTAATAATACACGTTTTTATTATATAATTGTAGTTTTCAAATATAAGCAAGGATATCACAACGTTTTTAAAGTGGATGGAGTTGGATTTAGTCAATGTTCAACCACAGCCTCACTAGGCGCTGTCTTGACTAGCGGAAATGACGTAATTACCCTTATGACTCCCGGAAGGAAGTGGTACGTTTGTGGAGTTGGTAGGCATTGTGCCGATGGAAAAATGAAGTTGGTCATCACTGTCTTGCCTCCGGCAGGATCATATTACCCGACTCCGGCTCCGGTTCCCTCTCCCACTCTAGCTCCACCTATGGGAAAAGAATTCATTGTTGGGGATGCATATGGATGGACTCTCAACTTTGATTACCAGGCGTGGGCTATGGGGAAAGTTTTCCATGTTGGCGACAAACTTAGTACGTTGCATGAGTATTTTTATGTTTTGTTTGCTTTTGTGTTGATCAAGATTATAATTAATCATATCATGCATTGGAGGTAACTTCCAATTTGGTCCTATTATTAGTACGGGGTTACATTTTAATCTCAGATAGTCACATATACAAGTTATAGTTCTTGAAAGTGACAATCGTTGCACATTATAGTCCACACTTTTGTCGGAGACCATACTGCATCATTTTTACTTGCGGCGAGCCGGCGACTATATTGCAATATTTGTTATACTTTCATGACTAATCTGAAACATTGTAACTATCTGGACTAATAAAGTGCAATTGTGTCTCAATATAAGGGACCGAATAGACAATTAAGTCTCATGCATTGCATTATTTATACAACAATATTATTTTTACCTTATGATTTCTTGTTTAATAATAGAGCATCAATAATAACTTGTTCCTTAGTGGTTTCATGCCTTGTTACTAATAGTGCAAATATACAATATTATTGCAGTTTTCAAGTATAAGCAAGGATCACACAACGTTTTTAGAGTGGACGGAAATGGATTCAAGCAATGTTCAACTGCAGCCTCACTAGGTGCATCCCTGGCTAGCGGAAATGACGTGATTACCCTCGCGACTCCCGGAAGGAAGTGGTACGTTTGTGGAGTTGGTAGGCATTGTGCCGATGGCAACATGAAGTTGTTCATCAATGTCTTGCCTCCGGTGGAATCATACTCCCCGGCTCCGGCTCCATATTATTCGGGCGGATGGTAACCGGTATGGTAGCCCATGAAGTTACTAATCGGTCATTTTCGGCTTGCTTAAATGACACAATTGGACGTCAAATTATCCCAAGCCGGGAATTCACGATCTATGTCGTTATTTTGCATTAATTATGTTTTAATATATTTTTTGAGGTATGTTGTTACATTTCATATTTGGTATCATGGTGTGTTTTGCATAATTTGGTATGAATATTAATATATTATGAAGCTGGCATGATGTAACCCGTCCAACGCAGACGACGGGGCTAGCTAGGACCCGGTCTTTTTAGTATTTGTAACAAAATTTGCATAATTTGTTATTACTAGTAGTGTTTTTGTTTGATTTATATTATAAATCACTTTTAAATTCAAATATTAAACTTCATTGGATATACATTTACTGTTAATTTTGATTCATATAATTCCAATATAATAACATAGATGGTAGTTATCGAAGCACAATGATCTCTGCAAGTGTGTAGCTGGTGCGGAAATGCTCCATAAGTTAACGGTTCCATTAATTGTTGACAGAGAAAGATAATTAAGTCTATTTTGGGGCTAAAATTACTAATTTAAAAAATATTTTGGGGCAACGATATAAATCCAATCCGTCTATTTTAAAGTGTAGTATTTAATATAGTTTCAGTAGGGGGAGGAGAGGAAGGTAGGGAATATGGTATAAAGTGCAAAACATTATAAAATTGCCTCAAAAGTAAGTTTTAACCGTTAACAATTAACGGAAACGTTAACTTAGGGACCATTTCCGCACTATCTACATACTTACAAGGATTGTGTATTTGTGACACTTACGGAGACCAAAGCACATAAGGGAGTCGGTGACTCACTTACTGGGACCATTTAGCAATTACCTCTGATAACATACATATATACTAGTAATAAATTTAGTCCCGAAGTTGTAGATTAGAAAAACTTTCTATATTTCTGAACCAGCCTCTGATAGTTAGTGTACATGTGATTCCCAAATAATCCCTAAATTATTGGGAATATTAATTTTAGACCGATTTTATTATTTGGGGGTCAAAAGATAATTTTTGAAACATTTGAGGTCATGTTTAGTTGTTTTACCGCCAAAGCTTAGGAGTCAAAAAGCTATCCTTTCCCCTCAATTTCGGTGTAGGAGGGTAGATACGGGTGGGAACTAGGGCTGTAAACTAGCCGAATAATACCGAACATCGGAAGATTCTAGTTCGGCTCTACCGTCCTCGAGCCGAACTGTAAACGAGCCGAATAATGGCCGAACATCAAAATGAGAAGCTCGGCTCTAGTTCTGTCAGACGAATTCGAGCCGAACTCTTGCCGAACTGGCCGAATAATTTGGTTTGAAGATGATGAAACAAAATTAAATTCGACTAAATTTGCTAAATCTACCAAAGAAAATAAAAGTAAAACTAAAGTATATATCTTTACCTCAAAATTCAACCAAATATGCTAGATCTATCAAAGAAATGGACGATTAATCGATCTCATACAAATCTATATTACAGTATTATTACATAATTTCACATGGTGAGTCGAGCCGAGCTTTTTGCGAACCGTTTGGGAATCGAGCCAAATATTGATTTCAAGATTTGGCTCTACGTTTGCTATTCCGAATCGAGCAACGAACCAAACTTTTTCGAGCCAAATACCCCGAACCGAGTCGAGCTTCCAGGTTCATTTACAGCCCTAGTGGGAACAAGTGAGTTTTGGGAAGAAAAATAAAAAACATAGACTCAAACATTTTTAAAATTGTATTTTGGCCCCAGAACGTTATAATTCGTCTAAAACTAACAATCTTGTTAACTTATGGACTATTTAGAAACATTGTATACACTATTAGGGATTACTGTTGGTCATTGAGGCGAAAATACAATTTGACCCTATTTACTGAGATTATTGTTGCAATTAACTACATCAAAACAAACAAAACATGGAGTAATTATTATGGTAGTTCATGATTTCTTTATCAATTAACATAGCGGCACTATGCAGTCGTAAAAACGTTGTATCTACATAAGTACATTTGATGAAATTATTGTAAGTATGGCAGAAAAAAATAATGAATAAGACAGCACAAATATATCCAAACATGGCAAACAACCTGTCAGAGTGTCAGTAGAACTACCAATTTGGTCAATTACTACAATTTATTAGTAAGACAACACAAATGTGCCCCAAACAACCTGTCACTTATTATGAACTCCAAATTGGTCAATTACATCTAAAAAAACACAGGTTAAAATATTTTGAAAGCTCATTTCGTACTTCAATTCATTTGGGACCTCTATGTAACGTAGTCGGGAAAAAATATCAATTTTAGTATTGTTACTAAGAATTTGAAAATGAATGGATGAGTTTGCTCAAGAATGTGTTATGTAAATTTTAATGATGCAATAACTAATACTTTATGTTATTGACATTAATCCTCGGACCAGAACTTGTCTAGGTGGTTCCTAACTTATGTGGGGCCATTATATCGCTAATTTAACAAAAAAAAACTTATGTGGGGCCATGATAATGACTCGATAGTCTGATGACATATGATCTAAGCTTTCAATCAAGAAGTCTTGGGTTCAAAATTTTGTTGGAGACAATTGTCTCATGTTTATTTTAACGATATATTAGTGAATTTTTCGTATTCATTCTTTGTAATATCATTGTATTCATACTCTCATTGTTACAAGCAATTAACAGTGTATTTGAACTTGTGTTTTGTTTTGCCACACCCTTGCCCAACACTTTTTGATTTATTTTATTGATGATGACAGATATGATCACACATATTTTTCGTTATTCGTCAATCACATCTTTCGATTTTGTATTATGTGATCAATATCTTTGAATTATGTTCAATTGATATCTAACATTTAAATGGAGAATTTTGGGGAAATAGCACCTAGTCAAAACGAATATTATTTTCTAGCACATTTTTTTGCCTAAATAGAACCTAATCTTATGAAAATACAAAAATACCCTTCCCTTTTTTCTTTCCTAAATATCGAACTCCAACTCTTTCAACCATCACTCCCTTCAACCACCCCCTTCCTCCATTGCTTTCACCCCCCCCCCCCGACAACCTCACCCCCTTCACGACCACTGTCACCCCACCAATGACCGCTCCTACCCCAACCCCCTTCGATCATCATTGCCTTTTCCTCCAGTGACCACCCTTTCTATCCCTATTGACATTCCCACCTCTTACGATCACCTGATTCTCCCACCCCTTTGAATATTCCTAATTGGAAGTTGTGGTCAAAGGAGTAGGGGGAAAGGGTGGTTATCTTGTATGGAGGTTGAAGTAGTTGTGGAAGGGGTCAGGAGGGGATAAAGGGGGGCATTCTTGAGGGAGGTCAATATAGTAGTTGAAGGGGTGCGAGGCAGGGGTAGTTCCTATAGGGTAATAATAGTGGTGGAAGGGGGTGGGTAGCCCTTAGGGGGAAGGAGGGATGATTGAAGGGGGCAAAATCTAAAATAATTAAGTAGGGGAGCACAATTTAAAAATAAAAAGATAAAGTGGTTGAAGAAAAAGAATATGATAAAAAAAGAGACACCAAAAAATACCCTGCCAAATCTTATGCATATATGAGAACTTTATCAATTACTCTAGCATAATTGCTAATAGATTCACAAATTTTAAACAATATTTCCTTTGTTTTTTATAAGCTATTGTTTTGATTTTTCACGGTTAACGCGACACAAATTAAAATGAAAATATCTCTAATTTAATACGTGTAAAAGTTATAAAAAGTTGATATTTCAAAAATATAGATTGACACGAATTTAACAAGATCAAACATGACTATATTATTTCTTATTGACTAATAAAAATTAATGGTCAAAATTTTCAAAATTTGACTATACAGATTCTAAACAATAAATTAAAAAGAAACAAAGGAAGTATGTCTCAACTTTTAAAAACCGGAGGCACATACTCCTCTACCCCTGGTTCGGTCGCTAGGGGAAGGGTAGGGCAGTGATGGTAGAAATGGGTGGCGTAGGGTGGAGATTGAAGAAGAAGGAGAGGTATGCTAATATTAGGTGCTATATTTAATAAAAGAAAATATGAAAGGGTACTAGAAACTAAGGTCAAATGTACTAATTTACCAAATTTCTCTAACTATTCGTGACGACGTGCAATACATTTTATGAAAGTCGGCGTAATCCATTTCGAAAGAAGCGTTTCATATAACCTGCACGCACGATTCATTCGCATTCTTTGCTAGCTTTTGCTAAATTTATCATACGTGTCAAAATATAAGAGGTCCACAAGTTTTTTTTTTGTAAATTAACGATGGGGAGAGTTTCGAAGCAAGGACCTTCTGGTCACTAGCAAGAGTCTTTTCCACTAGGCTATTCGATTGACTCAGGTCCACAAGTATCATAATCAACAAATCAAATTCCAAATTCTTAATCTAATCCTTTTAACTTGAATTAAATAAAATTAAATATAAAATTGTACGTGACCATCACTAAGTTATATACATACTCATGTATGCTTAATTTTTAATTTTAATAAATGAGACCGAACTTATATAAACTCTCGATTAGCCAAGTGATCGACATAACATCATCTTAAGAAGCTAGTAGTACTTGATGAGCTTTGCTTTCACTACATAATATAAAGTCATGGCTTCTTCAACCTTTTTTTGGGGATTTTTATGCATTTTCCTAGTCGGAATCTTATCGGCGATCGATGGAACAGAGGGTGGTTATGTTCGGACTCCGGTGTTCACGGCAGGTCCAGTGAGGAATGCTTATGCCACTTTTTATGGAGATGAATCCGCTTCCGAAACAATGGGTGAGTTCATTGTCACACTAAAAAAATCGTGTTACACTTGATGTGATAATTTCTAATATAAGGATTACTTAAGAAACAAATGTCCTACTGATGAGATAATTGTTGAAATTAGTCTCAACTAATATATGCAAGTTGCGCGCTTTAATCCCTGTAAATTTTGGATTTACATAAAGAGTCTCTGATATTGATCGAAATGGTGCACTTTAGTCCTCCTAGGTTCACCTTTTCGAAAAGTACATATTTTCAAGAAGTATTTAAATTTTAAATATTTTCGTCAAATAAATTAATCGTTTCTGTCAAATTGGGACTAAACTACATACTTTAATGCAATATAGGGACCATTTACATAGAACATACATTTACTAGAATTATAATACAACTTGCATATATTATCTGAGTTTATTCTGACAATTTTTTTATAATATTTCAGAAACAAGTGTCCTGCTTACAATTAACTTGTTATAAACATAAAAGACATTTCTCGTTATCTTAAATAAATGATAAATTATATGTCACATTAAGTGTAACAACGATGTTAATATTAAATATTTGTAGGAGGTGCTTGTGGATATGGGAATTTGTTGAGCAATGGGTATGGAACAGCAACGGCAGCATTGAGTACAGTTTTATTCAGGAATGGTTATGCATGTGGTCAATGTTTTCAAATACGTTGTGTAAACTCAAAGTGGTGTTATAAAGGATCACCACCAATTACAATCACCGCCACAAACCTCTGTCCTCCAAATTGGGCTCAAGACTCGAACAACGGTGGGTGGTGCAACCCACCTCGTGAACATTTCGATATGGCCAAACCGGCTTTCATGAGACTTGCCCAATGGAACGCCGGTATCGTCCCCGTTACATACAGAAGGTACGTCCGCACTTCAAATAATAGCATGAGAGCACTTTGAGGAAATTGTCGATATAACCCTAGAAATTAGGTCAGGATTGTTATTTGATCCTCTAAAGTTTAAAAGTTGCAAATTAGTTCCGAAATTGAACAACAGTTGCGCTTTAGATTAAATATTGCAGATGTATTAAACTTAAGATAATTGTGTAATTGACTTTCGCTTCGAGGATAAAAAGCTCCGTTGAATTTTAACAAATCTGTCAGTTTTTGGACTAAGTTGTAACTTTTGTCCACTTTCGAGGACTAACTTGCAACTTCTGAAACTTCGACCTACTTTCTGAGACTATTTCAACAATTTACTCGATCACATGTATGTTGACAGAGTTATTGTCTCATCATTGTACACATGCATACCTAATAACAACCAATACTAATAACTACTTAAGTCGTCGTTGATTGACTAGAAACTCGCATGTGTGAAATTTTTATTGATGTGTCACGAATCAGTATACATTATTATCCGATACTAATTTTGTGTGTGCTATGTTTCTTGAAGGGTTCCATGCACAAGAAGAGGGGGGATTAGATTTCAATTCCAAGGGAATGGATATTGGTTGCTAGTATATGTGATGAATGTAGGGGGAGGGGGTGACATAGCAACAATGTGGGTAAAAGGAAGCAAAACAGGATGGATAAGTATGAGCCACAATTGGGGGGCATCATATCAAGCCTTTGCAAGCTTGGGTGGACAATCACTTTCTTTCAAGTTGACTTCATACACAAACCATGAGTCAATCATAGCTTATAATGTTGCACCTTCAAATTGGAACTTGGGTTTAACTTACCAATCTAAAGTCAATTTTCATTAATTTTTTCTCTTTTGTAAATTAGTGATGAGGTGAGTCTCGAACTCAAGACCTTCTGGTCTCTAGCAAGAGCCTTTTCACTAGGCTTTTCGATTGACTCCAATTTTCACTAATTTGTGTAGTTAATTAATTGAGATTATGTTGATTCCGTCCACTCTAAGGCCACGTCAAGATGCTTAACTCACGTGAGCGGAGTTTATGTATGAGTGTATCTTTTAAAATCCTTCGTGTAAAGTGGAAAGTTGCCTTGGAAATTGTATTATTCGGAGGAATATTTAAGTTCGAAGAAAGCATTTGTCTCCTACAATTTTCCAACATATTAATGAAAATTTGATAAGTGGGTTAACGTTGTTTTCATAAATTTGGATTTATTTTGTCAAAATTATATAATGATGTAACATATATTATGTGTGTCATGATTTAATACACAGACTAAGTAATACTTCCTCTGTCCTTAAATAATTGATACATTTTAACTTTTTGTAATCAACAAAACACGATTTTAAACATAAATAATTCCTATTTTACATATAAACTATCATCACAATTTTAAAAATGTATATGTGTGTGATACATGGAGTAGTTGGTCTCATGCCATTTAGGTTGTGCAGTTAAACATTTGATCACTAGACTCTACTCAAAACGAACTATCATGACAATTTTAAAGATACTTTACTCGATTTTGGTTTTGATTACTTAAGGTATGTATTAATTTGACTTTATCTAACATTTTAATAAACCGGGTCAATTATTGAACCGAGTTGAACCATTACAAGAATAAAATTAGAAAATTCATATAATAAAGTAATTAAAAACTAAAAAATAATAAATTAATACAAGTTACAAATTAACCCTACCTATATATATCCTTGGATGGTACTATTTTTACATCCGCCGCACCACTAATATGTGACTTCAAAGTTTATATTCTAGATTTTTCTTTTATTCAAATCATCCATTATTAGGTAAGAGTTTATAAATATCTAGATTATTTCTATTAATGCTAAATATGTTTGGTTAATTAGCGAATCATGATGATTGCTTGGGTTTTATATGATGTCACATATCTATTGCCACATACTCGAATTTATCATTTAAGTTATTCTTTTTCATGTGCATTGGGCTTGTTGCAATTTAATATTTATATTTTATCTTTATTTAATTTTGTTAATTTTTAGTTCTAGAAGTCCATTTACTTATATTAGTCTCATAGTATGTTAATTTGAGCTTGCTCGATCTGTTCAATTGCGACCATATAATGCAATCGCTTTCTGATAAGAGTATGTGGGGATCCACTCTAAAATCAATTGACAATAGAGGGAGTAGCCCAAGATCTTATATATTGACCCGGGAGGACATCGACTTTCGATGTGGTAGTGCATCTTAACACTCCCCTCACGTGTAACCCGATCGTCGGCGGAATTTTTCCTCGCCGGAATTACTTGGCGGAAACAACATTGGCGGCGTTATATGCCGGAGACAACATTGGCGGCGGGGTTACACGTGCCTCATTAATTCGGGCCTGACTCTGATACCATGATAAGAGTCTATGGGGTTGCACTCTAAAACCAATTGGATCGAAAGTCGATGTCCTCCCGGGTCAATATATAAGATCTTGGGCTACTCCCTCTATTGTCAATTGGTTTTAGAGTGGAACCCCACATACTCTTATCATGGTATCAGAGCCAGACCCGAATTAATGAGGCACGTGTAACCCCGCCGCCAATGTTGTTTCCGACATATAACGCCGCCAATGTTGTTTCCGGCAAGTAATTCCGGCGAGGAAAAATTCCGCCGACGGTCACTTATGTTTTCTTTTTGTAATTTTAATAGACAAAAAAATAAAAATATTATAGTAATAGTTCAATACATTAAAATATAAATATTCAATATACATTTCACTAACTATTAAATATATACAAAATACTTAAGTTCTAATTTAAAATGGTTAAGAGCGCAAACGTCATTTATGTTTTCTAAAGTTCATCACTTGATCACTCATGTCTCATTCTAACCTTTTTGATCAATCATGTTTCAATATCATGTCTCAATTGGTTTGTGAATTGACTTTTTTTTGTTAAACTCAATTTTTAGCCAAATTCATCCTTAATTCAGAGGGGTAAAATAGTCAATTAACATAATATCGTTTTATAAAACTCCACAAAAATATGTTTTGGGAGTTTGTGTGAAACTTTGATCACAAATTACTTTTTATTCATTCATCAAAAAATATATAATCGATATCATTTTAAAAATATTTTCATGATATTATTTTTTTGTAATTTTTATTGTGTATATATCTAAAATAATTGATGAAATAAAATTGTACCTCGAGAAAGGTGGTATGTATTAAATGAAATGAAGGGAGTTCTATATTCATAAATTTTATTGTTGATATAATAACCTAATTTTCAATTCAATTATAGTAAGTAGGGCATTATTATTAGGACCATAGAATTTATAAATTAGATCAATGGAAATCACATTTCACAATTTTCAAAGATGGAAGTAATATTACAAACTCATATTTTTAGAAGAAAAAAATTGTTCAAAGGAAAATAATAAAACCTCTAGCTTTGTAGAATGATGTTTATCTTATTTCACACGGATCTCATATAATTATATTATAACTCCATTAAATCAAGAATAATATTGATTCTTATAAGATTCACTATTAATATTATTTAATTAATTCTTACATTTAATAGCAATCAATAATAATAAAAATGACTAATAATATAAATAGAGCTATTTTTATAGTTAGTGATAACTGAGAACAATATTATCTTGAGAAAGTAAAAGCTAATTAATAGTTGAAAAAAATTAAACTATAAACATAAAACGGGGAAGGGTCTTCTCTAACATGCGCATCGCAGTAGGCAGACGCGCTTAAAATGATTGTACCTTGTGCTAAAAATGTGGTACCTTACGGGTCAAATGGGCCAAACCCGGATCCGACGGATCTAAATGCGCCGTTGTCCGCCAACCCGTTTTCAGTACTATCATCTCAACCGTTCCTTGCTTGAGGCACATCTCTGATGTGTGTGGCCATGAGTAAATTAGGGATTTTGGTTGGGTTTGCATTCAATGTTATTTATGAGTGATAGGCTACAATCATCCCAAAAATTCAGCCCAACCGTTGATTTTTTGATTTGATCTGTGCCCCATTCACTCTCTTAGATTGCAATTTTCCAATTTCTCTAAATTTATTTCCTTTTTCATCTACCTCTTTGGGTTTGGGTGAGGTGATTCCATTATAACTACAACAACCAACAATACTCGGCTATGATGACAAATCGATTTTCATCTTTGTTGAGCACGGATTATTTCACCCAAATCTTGGCGGGGCATACTTAGACGGCTGCTGCTTGCTAGCATGCAACTAGGTTTTGCAGCCATGGTGGTGAAATTTCTTTGCGTGATGATAGTTACAGATCTGAGCCAATGGAGTTTATAATTTGTTCAACTTTTGATTTTGTGATGGGGAAATTTCTTCACGTGATGATTGTTACATATCTGAGCCAATGGAGGTATTTATTGCAATAATTTAGAGTTTATAATTTGTTGAAGTTTTGATTTTGTCATGATATTTATGTCAAATCAAATGGATTTTGGTTTAGTAATCAGATTAAGCATTTTCTTCATCTTTTCTAACAACTGAATTTTGGTTTAGTAATCAATGGTTTTTAGAATTTTATACTGCTCTCATCCTATGGTAATATCATCCTGAGAGCTCGCATATCCTTACCCTGAATTTAAGAAGACATTGAACTTAGATTTTAGATTATGGGCTTTGGACATGACAATTAAAATAAATTACTTAAAATTTCAATCAACTGTTAAATGGCTACCATAGTCATGTCATTTTGAGTTTCTTGTTCATTTGTTTCGAAGTCTTTTAACGAAAAACATCTGAAGTCATATGTTATCGTATGGTTTAACCACCTCTCATAAGTTTATATTAGAGCTTGTCCACATTAACTTTTCATGCCATGTCAAAGTTTATTTGAAATGCTTAGAATCACTATGAACTTCGATAAGGCACATACAGTTTATTAGAAGGTAGGTTGCATGTCTTCACAAATAGAAGTGTCATTATCTGTTGAAATCAGGTCGATTTTACGCATTCGAGAAAGCTCACAGGCTAGATCCAACTTCAAGTGGAAGAGGAGTTCGCCAGTTCAAAACTGCCCTTCTGCAGCGACTGGAAAAGGTATCGTAATTTATAGGTCGCTAAGAAGCATTTCATATTGTTAATATGTACCCTCAATACTATATCAGTAAATCTTTAAGATCATTACAGTAGGAATCTATGGGACATATGATATCTGTTGGGCTTCCTTGTAGCTTTATGTGAACTGGTGAGCGTAGGAGGAAGTCTGTTCGCGGTTGCATCGTCAGCCAAGATATATCTGTATTGAACCTTGTGATTGTGAAGAAAGGTGAAAATGATTTGCCTGGATTAACTAATGTTGAGAAGCCAAGGATGAGAGGTCTAAAGAGGGCATCTAAGATCAAAAAGCTTTTTAACCTCTCAAAGGATGATGATGTCAGGAAGTATGTGAACACACACCGCATGACATTTACTACTAAGAATGGTTAGTTCTATTTCTCTTGATAGATATAAACATGTATGAACATTTCTCTAAAATTTCTTTTTGAATGTTCTAATATAATTTTGCCTTTTGTGTTTCTCTGTTGCAGGAAAGAACGTCAGTAAAGCGCCAACGATTCAACGCCTTGTTACTCATTTGACTCTTTAGAGGAAGAGGGGAAGACTTGCTGAGAAGAAGAAAATTGCCAAGTCCAAGTTCGGTGTTGCCTAATATCAGAAGCTTTTGGCAAGTAGGTTGAAGGATCGGAGTAGAGGGAAAGGTGTATCAAAAGCTATCACTGATTGTTTAAATCTTCATTTGAACCCCTTTAGTATGTCTTCCATTTTTAATGTTATCACTGATTGTTGTGTCCAGCCAAGCCAATACATGCAGTTTCTGACTTTGATGCCCAATTACAAATCTTAGAGTTGCTGGATAATGTAAGTGCCAATCACCTGATCGTACCCATATAAGCTTCTTGTCAATTTGTTCTGCTATAATAGCACATTGTATCAAGCTATTTTTTCTACTGGATACAAGGCTGTGTTGCACATCCATGCTGTTGTTGAGGAATGTGAGATTATTGAGCTGAAACAGCAGATTGATCTTAAGACAAAAAAACCCATGAAAAGGAAACCTCTGTTTGTCAAAAATGGTGCTTTTGTTGTATGCCGCATTCAGGTAGGTGTGTATAGCTCTGTTTATGTTACATGGCAAGTTGCCCTTGCTTTTCTTTTAAGTCATAAAAGTGCAGCTCTACGCTTCAAATATTGATCTGTGCTCTGTGGAGGTCATATATTTTGTCATGTTTTTAGCCTATATCCTCATTGCTTAATTTCCAGCTGAATAACTTAATCTGTATAGAAGAGTTCAGTCAATTCCCGCAACTTGGACGATTCACACTTCGAACTGAAGGTAAGAACAACTTTTAATTTTGCTGGTCGACATGACATGCTAAACGATCATAGCTCTAAAGTAGTCATGACTTCTCAATACAACGTTATATATTTCACATGCCTTTACTTTGTTCCCGCTACATGATGTCTTCTGAAAAATTGGACTAACATATGGTTCTCTTTTCAATGCATTCCCAACACGTTGTTCTATGTTAAATGTAAACTAAAAGAGCTATTGATATTAACATGCTGGAAATATGTGATACCTGTTAGAACTCACATGCTTTTCGGTCTTAAAGGCAATGTTGTTGCTTGCATTTGAAGCATCTGAAGCAATAGAGGTAAATTCTGTATGCTCTTACTATTTCTTATCTGTGCTCTTGTCCATATTTCGTTTTCTTTGTCATGGGAAGTCTGATGTGGCCATTGAGGCTCCCAACTGAAGACTGATATCATGTTAATGCTTGAGGATTTTACTCACGATAGGTGTGTGGTTTCTCTTTTAAGCTGATTATTTTTGTGCTAATTTACTTATGGTTTGGTTTGCTTTAGCTATTGATATTGAAAAAAGAAAAACTCGAATGAAGAAGTATTCTTGTCACGACTAACTTGATCAAGTGGTCTAATTGTCACATTGCTTTCCTTCTTAGAAAACAAAAAATTTGGAAACAAACAGAACAATTAATAATTTCTGAAACAGATGCGAGCCATAAGTGAAAAAAATATGTTCCTAATTAAATTTTATTTATAGAAGGTGAATTTACAAGATCTTTTTGATGATGTATGATTAATAATATTGATAGTTGATAGCCCAAAACTTTTGTATGAAGATGTGAAATTGTAAATACATATAAAAAATTAGAGGATTACTTGAGACAGAAATTGAACCATTGCTCCATTTTCACAATGTTAATGAATTTTCAAGAATTAATGTGAGTTTCCGGCATATCTACCTCATATTTTTTGATGAAAATTAGAGTTGAGTGTCTTGTATTAGTAATTGAAATTACATATGAAATTTGCATGAATGATTTTTTTTGTAACCTATGAACTCTTATTTTCGGACCGAGATTATGTTTGATTGTTGGTTGTAGAAGGTTGTGTAGCATTCACGTAGTTGTTGCCACCTGAAAATTGTATCACACATATCTTCCATGTCATAGTCAACTAAGTTCAGATTCTGAGGTATGCTTCACTACTGTTGTGAATTACTCAGTGGTGTTAGTTTGATAATTTGAATGATCTATAAGTATTTGATGTTGGTAGTTCTCCTTTTGGTTCATTTTGGATCTGAAGCTCGATGTTAAACTATAAACATAAAGAGTGCATGGAGGGTTTCTAACGTGAGCTTTGTTGTAGTCACAAAAGCTTAAAATGTTTGTACCTTCTGTATTATTTATGGTACCTTTGACCGGATATGGACAAAGCCCGGATCCAGAATGGGGCGAAAAGGATGGTGTAGCTTGCTTGAGGGGCAAAAAGAAGGTATCACATGTAGCTTGCGTCTTGTGGTACTTGTGCAAGGGCTGAAACAACCTACCCTTTGATGGGGGAGCTTAATGTGGAGGGAATTCTTGAAAAAGGCCTTACTCTCGGCAAGGAATATAAGAGTGCAATTTGCAGGGCAGTTTTGGAAGGGGGCAGCAGCCACATTGCAGCATAGGTGCGCTGACCGCTATTTTTATCAAAGATAAATTGCGATGCGGGTTGGAATTGTCAATCAATGCGGGGCAGTTCGGGGGTGGAATTGTCAATCAAAATTGCATTGGAGTTTGAGTTCAATTCGAGTTCGATTCGTATTCAACAACGTTGGAATTTGAATATAAAATACTCGAATATTTCAGTCGGACATTTCATTACCATTATAACACTATATAATAGCTTCATGGACTTCGTTTGTTTAATTCTCAAATTTACACATGCAACTAGAGGTGTGCAATCAAACTGCCCAAAGCAATTGAATTTTGGCCAATTATTATTGTTCTTCCAATGTTTTAGGGACTTTTATCAAATTTCGAATACTATTTTTAATTTTCGCCATCTATCGATGTTCAAAATGAATTCAATATTTGTCTTATTTCATATTTGAACTCAAAATAGAACTGGAATTCAAATACAAAGCAAATTGGACGTTGAATGTCAAAGTTCAATTTAATTTTGAATATCAAATACTTAAATATTTTATTTGAATATTATATTGCCATAAAAAATTTAACCAAGAGGATGAAAGACTAGACCAAATGTCACTAGGCTACTGAGCCATCCACCATACTATAAAATATCTTGATCGATTTGTTTTTAAATTTCAAAAAATTTACCCAACAAGATGATCTATTGATGTTATAAGATTAACTTACAAGATTCGGCAAGTAATTAATCTTATAACATTATGTTGATTTTCCCGAACTAAAACATCTTATATCATTCTCCTAATTAATTGAATCTCAATCTCAAATGTGCACATCTCAAACACATCCCGAGGGACTTGGACGAGGTCTTTAATTCAATGTTTGTCTTATTTTGTATTAGAACACAAAATTAAATTGAATTTCAAATGCAACTTCAAATATTGTTATAAAAGGTAAAATTCAATTCTATTAGAAGATTTACCAAATTAAAGAGTCTTATAACATTATCATAGTGTCTAAACTTCAGCCTTAAATTTACAGGTCTCGGAAAAATCGCGAAAGCCTTATCACATTTTTATGGTGTCTCGACCTCGCCCATGGGCGGGGTTTTCCCACTAGTGTATGCTTTTAAAAAGCCGATTCTTCCATATGTGTATCACGTACGCTTCAGGATCTATGTTATTTTTGAGTTTATTATTTATTCTTCAGATCTTAAAATATAACAAGAGATGATGCAAATGAATCTACCAGATTTTACATTTAATAGCTTTTACAGTTTTACCATATTGATTTCCTAACAACTCTTCATTACGATTTGATCGACTCTTTAATTGTTTTTTCTTGCTACTGTGCAAACTAATATCAGTTGTGGCTTAAAGATAGGTTTAAATTTTTTTAGTCCCTAAACTTCGACGTTTGTCGTCCCTTAAATGATTGAAATCGATCATGTTGTCTCCTGAACTATCCAAAATATTCTTTAATTTTTTGGGATTACATCCACTTTTGACGTTAATGTGACATATTTTAAATTTAAATGAAAGAAAAACTAAGAATTCAACATGTATTAGACTTTAAGGGTCAATTTTGATAAACAAAATGTATTGGGTCTATTTTAAACAAATAAAATTATTGTTAAAAAAGATCCCCTCCTACACCCACTTGTCCCATTTGAACTATTATATATATACACACCCAAATAGTGTTCATATAATATTTTTTTAATAATGAAATAATTATCTTACCTCTATTTTTTTTATAAATATAGTATTTGACAAAATTTGATCCAGAAAGAAAATAGTAATTTCACTCGTCAAAAACACCATTTTGAGTGCATAATACTACTTGTATCTTTGTAACTTAAAAAATCTAATACTACAAAATATGACTTTGACTTTGTAATACTACTTCCATATTTAGTAAATTATAAAATGTGTTTTGCATTGATTTAATTGTATAAATTCTATGGTCCTAATAGTGGCCCACTTACTATAATTTAATTAAAATTAGATTATTATATCAACAATAACATTTATGAATATAATATAGTCTATCTTATACTCCTTTGCTTCGTTCATTTAAAAATACATTGTGTTTTTTGAGACATGGCTTCATCAACTACTTTGTATACAACAAAAAATATTACAAATGAATAATTTTATGAAAGTACTTTTTTTAAATGAATTCAATGATATCGATTAAATTTTTTTATATAAATATGTAAAAAATAATTTGTAGTCAAAGTTTGAAAATGTACTCCCAAATATTATATTTGAAATAAAGGAGTAATGTGTTAAATTTTACGTTACCTCTTTTATCTGAACAAGAGTTTTGATTTTCTAAGGGTAATGATAAATACGGTACATTTAAATACAGTACTCCATATTAATTTACTAAAATACCCGTTTAAATTGATGAGAACAAAACTTTTAATCTCATTTATCAAATTTCCTTTCTCTCTAAACTTTCAATCTATTAAAAAACCTCTCTAGAACACCAACCATATTCTAGATCTGGAATGGGTAACTCAAAGTTGAAACAATCATCATCTACTCATCAACCACCACAATTTCGTGCGGGTATAAACATCAGGCGTATTTTCTTCGATATTTAAATAGTGGATTTGATTCAAATCAAAAGTGTGTGTCTACTAAAGCTATAAATTTTGTTAATTTTGACTTTCGATTTTCAAACTAACAATCTTTCTTGTATGGAGGGAGTATTTGATGCTATTTCTGCTAATAAAGATATGAAATTTTTGCTCTCTCATTTATTTTATTTATTTATTTATTTATTTTGTTATTGGTTTGTGTTCATTTGTTGTTGTAATCATATTTGATTAATTAGTATTTGTTGTCTTTGTAAGCATAATATAAGGATCTTCATACTCTAATTATAAACATAATATATAAATAAGTAGTACATACCTTGATCCATAGTATGTAGAATTTGAAGAAGATGAACAAGTTGTAGCTTCTTCCTTTTCTCTACTCTCCTCTATAATATTTTATTTTGTCTTTTAGATGGTGTGTGACATACATATGGATGACCCCTTTATATAGTGTTCAAAACCAATCCAAAGGTCTATCACACTAATTGTCATCCATAATATCTATACTTTATGAGGGAGTTGAGAGGGTTAGGAGTTAAACCCATTACTAATTCTATAATTAAATATTTAATTAACCATCAAATTAAATCTCTTATTAGAATTAGCCTTTTATAATATATGGACCATATTATTTATATTAATAATCTAACAATCTCCCACTTGGTCCATATAATAATTTGATGATTCATAATAACTTTAAATGTGCACCTTTCAATGAATCAACAATTTCGAATTCTATAATATGAAATAAACTAACAGGATCATGGCGGTCGCATGTCATTCAAACGACATGATTCCTTCCATGTATCACAAGTCAATTTAATTCAAAATACTTTTATTGTGAGAAACCTTAAGTCACAACTTTCATGGAGATCATTATGTTGTCTCACTATAACAATGCATATACGTAACCATAATACGGACAACAATTTTATTAAACAAAAACATAGCTTTTATTGAATTCACAAGTGTCAACTTTTACTTGAGCAAAACCTTTCATACATATGTATTATTTTCCAATTAACAAGGTTTTTCAATAATACCCATCCTTTCTACATGGCCAATGAAAGTCTTGGGTGGTAATCCCTTAGTTAACGGATCCGCTATCATTAAGTTTGTACCAATATGCTCAATAGACACCTTTTGTTTTTGCACTTCTTCTTTGACGGATAAGTACTTCAAATCCATATGTTTAGCACCTTTCGAGTACCTATCATTCTTAGAGAAGAAGACAGCTGCAGAATTATCACAATAAATTCTTAACGATTTGGCTATGCTGTCGACAATTCCAAGTCTCAAGATAAAGTTCCGCAACCACGAAGCATGAATCGTTGCCTCAAAGCATGCAACGAATTCGGCCTCCATTGTGGAAGTAGCAATAACCGACTGCTTCCCACTTTTCCATGATATAGCTCCTCCAGCTAATAAGAAGGTGTAGCCAAACGTGGATTTTCTCGAGTCCAAACATCCAGCGTAGTCTGAATCTGTATAACCGATCACCTCTAGGCTATCCGATCTTTTATAAGTGAGCATGTAGTCCTTGGTACCTTGTAAATACCTAAGGACTTTCTTTGCAGCCTTCCAGTGGTCCATTCCAGGATTACTTTGATATCGTCCAAGCATACCAACAACAAAGCTGATATCTGGCCGAGTACATGTCTGAGCATACATCAGACTCCCAACCACTGATGCATAGGGTATATCTTTCATTGCTTCTCGTTCCAAATCATTTTTAGGACATTGAAACAAACCAAACTTGTCCCCTTTCTGAATTGGAACAATCCCAGAAGAGCACTTTTCCATTCTAAACCTCTCCAAGACTTTATTGATGTAAGCTTTCTGTGATAAGCCTAATATTCCTTGGGATCTATCACGAAATATTTCGATGCCAATCACATATGATGCTTCACCCATGTCTTTCATATGAAAATTACTAGAGAGGAATTTCTTTACATCATGTAACAAACCAAGATCATTAGTAGCAAGAAGAATGTCATCAACATATAAGACTAAAATGATAAGCTTACTCCCACTGACCTTCATGAAGATACACCTGTCCACGGTGTTTTCTTCAAACCCATATGATGTGATGGTATTTTTAAACTTTAGATACCATTGTCGAGAAGCTTGTTTTAGTCCATATATTGACTTCTTTAGCTTACACACCAACTGTTCTTTTCCAACGGTTACAAAACCATCTGGTTGATCCATATAAACTTCTTCCTCTAAATCTCCATTCAAAAAGGCGGTTTTTACATCCATTTGGTGAAGCTCTAGATCATAATGAGCCACCAAAGCCAAAATAATTCTTAAAGAATCCTTCTTAGAAACTGGAGAGAAAGTTTCCTTATAATCAATACCTTCCTTTTGAGTGAAACCTTTAGCGACAAGTCTGGCTTTGAAAGTTAAAATGTTGCCATTAGAGTCACGTTTGATCTTGAAGATCCATTTACAACCGACTCGTTTTGAACCTTTAGGCAACTCGACTAAGTCCCAGACTTTGTTGTCATCCATTGATTTCAACTCTTCTTTCATAGCATTGAACCATTTTTCTGAATTATTACATTCCATGGCTTGATTGAAAGAAACTGGTTCTTTATCAATACTTAAATCACATTCATGTTCAAGCGTATAAATCACATAGTCATCAGAAATAGCTGGTCTTTTCTGTCTAGTAGACTTTCTCAATGTTATTTCCTGTGATTCATTTGATGCTTGTACATTTGTGATGTCATTAGTAGGGACAATATTGATATAATCATCGTGGGAATTATCATTTTGAGGAGAGACACTTTGATGAGAAACACTAGACGTGATATCTCCCACTTGTTTCTCTTCAAAATCAATCATTCGTGATTCCTCACTCCCACTGACATGACCATTCTCAATAAACCGTGCATTACCAGTCTCAACTATCCTCGTAGTATGGCTAGGACAATAGAAAATGTACCCTTTTGACTTTTCTGGGTACCCGATGAAATTACCAGAGATGGTTCTTTGATCGAGTTTCTTTTCATGTGGATTATATATCCTTACTTCTGCCGGACAACCCCACACACGTAAATGCTTTAAACTGGGTATCCTACTTGTCCACAACTCATAAGGAGTTTTTTTGAACAGCTTTACTAGGAACCCTGTTAAGTAAGTATGCGGCAGTCTTTAATGAATATGTCCACAAAGATAGAGGTACATTACTATTACTCAACATACTTCTAACCATTTCTATAAGAGTACGATTCCGCCTTTCAGCTACACCATTTTGTTGTGGTGTACCAGGCATAGTGTATTGCGCACATATGCCTCGACTTTCAAGAAACTTTGCAAATGGACCAGGACATTGTCCATTCTCATTATATTTGCCAAAATATTCACCACCTCTATCTGATCTCACAACTTTTACTTTTGTATCTAACTGCCTTTCTACCTCATTAATAAACACCTCAAGGACATTTACTGATTGAGACTTATCATGCAGCAGGTACAAATATCCATACCGTGAGTAATCATCAATAAACGTGATAAAATATTTCTCCCCACTCCAAGATGGGGCTTCAAATGGACCACAAATATCAGTGTGTATTAGTTCAAGAAGTTTTGTGCTTCTTGTGGCTCCTTTCTTTGTAGTGTGCTTAGTTTGTTTTCCTTTAATACAATCAACACATACATTTAGGTCTGAAAAATTCAGTTGAGGAAGGATTTCACTTTTAACCAACCTCAACATTCTTTCTTTGGATATATGACCTAATCTTTGATGCCACAAGAAAGCAGAGTTATCATCTTGTGCACTACGTTTACTACCAATAACATGTTCAACATTAAACAAAGATTCCATAAATTTATTATCAAGATTAAAACGATACAAGCCATTTATTAGTGCACCACAACCATAATAGTGCTTATTCTGAAACAAAGAAAATGTACCGTTTTCAAACTTGACATTAAACATACACTCATCCAACTTCCCAACAGAAACAAGATTTCTAGCACAATCAGGAACATAAAGACACTTTTCTAGATCTAAGTGACGACCGGTCTCCAAGATCAATCTATAAGTCCCGATTCCTTCTATTTGTGCTTTCATCCTGTTTCCCATGAACAAATACCTTTCAGTTCCTTTTATGGGCTGGATCGAAAGAAATCCCTGTGTAACATGAGAAACATGAGTAGTTGCACCAGAATCTAACCACCATGTATTACTAGGAACTTCAACGAGGTTTGATTC
Source organism: Echium plantagineum (assembly GCA_003412495.2). Taxonomy (NCBI): domain Eukaryota; kingdom Viridiplantae; phylum Streptophyta; class Magnoliopsida; order Boraginales; family Boraginaceae; genus Echium; species Echium plantagineum. Next base: position 44,104,159 of record CM016562.1, read on the forward strand.
AAAACAAACTGAAACAATATAAGTACCTTTCTTTTCGAACCAATCCTTCCTTTTCTGGCAATCCTTCTTCAAGTGTCCAATCTTCTTACAGAAAAAACACTTGATCTCTTTTTTGACTTTGCCCTCATCAGCTTTCAACGGGCTTTTGCCATTCTTTGAAATGTTGTCATTCCTTTTATTCTTTTTCCATGGTTTAGTCTTGCTGCTATTTGCTCCATCATGGACAGTGAGATGGATTGAGTGATCTTTGATTTTCTTAAGCCTCCCTTCCTCTTGAATTAACATAGCCTTAATCTCTTGAAAGTTCCATTTTTCTTTTAGAGTATTATAATTTACTTGGAACTGGCCAAACTCTGGAGGAAGTGAGTTGATGATGAATTGAACTAGAAATGTCTCACTCAATTCCATTCCCATTGTCCTTAACTTTGCTGCTTTGTTAGACATGCTAGTTACATGATCATGAATAGGTTTAGACCAGTCAAATTTAATGGTCGTTAACTCACTCATGAGACTTCCCGTAATGGACTTGTCAGCAATGTCCGATTGAGAGTACTCTTTGACTTTCATTAAAAATTCCCTTGCATTATCAGTTTTAGGCATAGATGGCTTGACATTTTCTGCCATTGTCATCCGTATCAAATTCAAGCTGAGTCTGTTAGACGTTTCCCAAGATTCACGACGAGTTATTTCATCTTGAGTACTAGTATCAATTATGTCAGCAGGAATATGGTCTGACAATATAGCAACGTCCAAATACATTACTCCAAGAAAAAAATGGATTTGCTCGGACCATTCATCAAAGTTCAGACCATTGAATTTGATCATGGAATTACCTATAGAAAATAAATTTGTATTTGCTGCAAGGATGATTCAAACTTACATATTAATACATTGATTCACAATGAGAGATTCGGAAACTTTAATAACATATATAAGTTCACCTTTGGGTGATCCTTAAACATGTAAATTTTAACCGTAATCATATGCAATAGTACATGTAAAATGTCTCATATAATTTTGTACAATTGTTAAAATGTCTAATTAATTTCTATAGCCAGGCCACTTTGGTGACTAACAAGCTTGAACATATTAGACATATAAAAATAATAATAGTAACATATAATGTCTATGTAATAGTTTGGCCACTTTGGTGACTAACAAACAATTTAAAAAAGACAACTTTAATAATATCTTAAAAGATAATAACATGAGATAATTATCTATTTAGTGATTTATCTTGGCCACTTTGGTGACTAACAAGCATTATAAAAAATAGATAATTTTAAAATATCTCAAATGGTGTAATCTATAAGTTGAGATAAAATATTAATTTACTCACTTAGCTAGGCCACTTTGGTGACTACAAGCACTTAAAATAAATTAATATTTCTCACTATCATATCTCAAATATTTTGCACAATTTATATAATAGGAGATAAAATATCTATTTAACAATTTAGCTAGGCCACTTTGGTGACTAACAAGCTTTCTTAATAATAGATATTTTTAATTATCTCCAAATATGTGCAAGGCGAATTTAATACATTTATACATTTCTTTTCCCATCATATATCAAAATCATGATACTCATTATAAAACATTTTTATGTGAACAAAAAACATGTATGTATAAATATAACATTACACATTTATCAAATAATTGACAAGACTATATCTTTTATGTCATCTATTTGATAAGTATTTAAGCGGAAGCAAATAAATATATTAACGATTAAATTAATCAATTAAATAAGTATGAACAATTAAAATTGCCGAAAACCTTTAATATGCAATCAAATAAAATTCGTATGACATATGCCAACAATTAAACTTTGAATAAATCCTTTAATATGACATATAAAACAACCCGCACTATTAACGTATATCCATATGACCAACTAAATTCATAGGTTTCAATATGCGGTTGTTTTGATCAATTTTGAACCTTTAAATTATAACATATGAATTAATACAGGCTTTCATGGTCATTACAAAACAATATATCAAATCAAATAACTAGTTACTAGTTATCAATTGATCAATTTGTAGTCCATTTATATGTCAATATTGATTTGCCGATAACGTTTATACGAATATGCATTTCGGCTCATGATCTATGTTCATAATAAGAGTATTCAACCATGCTCTGATACCAATTGTAAGCATAATATAAGGATCTTCATACTCTAATTATAAACATAATATATAAATAAGTAGTACATACCTTGATCCATAGTATGTAGAATTTGAAGAAGATGAACAAGTTGTAGCTTCTTCCTTTTCTCTACTCTCCTCTATAATATTTTATTTTGTCTTTTAGATGGTGTGTGACATACATATGGATGACCCCTTTATATAGTGTTCAAAACCAATCCAAAGGTCTATCACACTAATTGTCATCCATAATATCTATACTTTATGAGGGAGTTGAGAGGGTTAGGAGTTAAACCCATTACTAATTCTATAATTAAATATTTAATTAACCATCAAATTAAATCTCTTATTAGAATTAGCCTTTTATAATATATGGACCATATTATTTATATTAATAATCTAACAGTCTTGAATTAGTTAAAGATTTAATAAATACAAACGTTTTTGTTTGAATATGAACACATGTTATATTGATTAGGTGAAAAAGCTTGAACTTTTTATGTTTCTGCAATGTGCCCATTACTTAGTTGTAAATTGTGTATGGAATTACCTTTAATTGGGAGATTTTATGATAAAGCTCTTGTCGTGTTCGTGAAGCAATCATCATCTACTCATTAATGGAATTGGTGATCAAGGAGAATAAATTAATAGTTTCATATAATTTTTGTAGAGAGAAAAAAGAGACCCACACTTCTAGAGGGGGAGTGATAAATTGCAAATGAATTAAAAAAATTTGATACTGAAATTTTGTAAGGGTAAATTTGAAAATAAGAGTTGGGGTACTGTATATAGGTACCGTATATAGCATTTGCGTTTTCTAAATTCAAACTGAAGTGTATGTATCTATATAATGTTTAGTGAAATATATATTACATATTTTAATGTATTGTAATATTAATCTACTAATTTTAGTTTTGTCAGTTACAATAACAAAATTTATTAATTTTGACCACTCAAAAATCAAATGAAACTCAAAAATCAAATGAAACAATTTTGTTGGGATGAAGCGAATATCATGGAGTATGCAAAACCATTTTTGTATTTAAATATTTAACAAAATAGAAATGTAATTGTGTACGTCTTTTATTTTAATTGATAGTTCATTATTCGTTGCTTTTATTTAATTTCAATGGTTTTTCATCAAATATCCAACAACCTTTTACACTGAAGATTCAATCAATTTACCCAAATTATATATCAAAATATATATATACAATTAAATAGCTTCCAACATATTAAAAGCTAAATCCAAGCTTTGTATTTCAATGCAATATAAAAGCAGTTCTAACTTTATGAGTTTACTATTAAACATTAAACTAAAATCAGTTACAACATAAAAATTTATGGTAGATTAATAATGATGCTATATATGACTAACTTGAATAACTTTTCAACTTTCTCACTTCATGTATAGTAAGATATCGAATTTATATAACCGAATCTTACAATATTACATACTAAATCAAACTGCTAAATCAAATTACCTAATTAAACCGACTTCAATACATATTTATTTCTAAAATTGCCCCCCAAAAAATACAATATAAATACCCCCACACCATCACATGACTACTCCAAACATGGATAATCACTAGGCCCACCATAGAGTTTCCCGCAAAACTCATTAGTTTACTTCTACTTTGCTTCCCGGGAAATTTAACCGCACCTTTTCAACCAACCAATCATCACCAGATCCAATCACTCATTCCAAATCATCACTTTTTTTCTACAAAAAAACAAAAACCCAAATCAATTTCATTAATTTAATTCATAAACTATACAAATAAATCCATATTATTATTTATCTCCACCTACTTTAATTTTATTACAAAAAAGAAATCAATTTTTTACGTTATAAAAACAAAAAGATCAAGATTATGGACACCCCCACCCCTATGGACATGGACACCCTCCCTCTCACACCCTCCCCTCCCTCCCCCACCCCTACCCCCACCCCCACCACCACCACCACCACCCCCTCCACCACCGCCACCACCATCACCACCCCAACTTCATTTCTACTGAATTCAACCATGAACCCAAACACACCATCAAGAACAATCTACAGTGACCGTTTCATTCCATGTAGATCATCTTCGAATTTTGCACTATTTAATCTGACTCCACCATCGTCAAACACCCCCTCCTCTTCATCTTCAACCCCATCTGGTGATGATTCGAGCAATGCCTATACTTCCCTTTTGAGGGCTGCTCTGTTTGGGCCTGAATTTGGTGCCCCTGATAGATTTGGTAATTATGGTTCAAGGTCTTTGGATTTTAATAATAACAATATTTTTAGATATAAGACTGAGACTAGGAGATCGTTGTTTTCTTTGTCTCCTTTTTTGTCTGATGATAAGCTCAGAGGAGATAGTCCTACCCCTGTTAAGGCTCCTCGGAAAGTGCCCAGATCGCCTTATAAGGTAACTTTTTTGTCTTTTTGGTTTCTTGGTTCTTTTTAATCGATCAAGATTTGATTTTTAATGGGTAATTGGGGTTTTTTTTTGTGTGATGATCTGAAATTTAGTGGATTTGATTGATTGATCAAGATTTAACTGATATGGATGTGTGGTGGGTTTATGTTGATATGGTTTTGTGAGATTTTTGTCGCAATTTTCTGGTGTTGTCTTGTAATTTGGTCTCTCTGAGGCTTCCAAACATTTGAAGGAGTTCTTTTCTTTTGTTGGATTTCTACCCCTGTTGTTGTAATGACTCGAACCCGGAGTAAGAGTCACGTCTATACCCCAGAGGTTCTTTGAAGTAGTTGATTTTTCTTTCTTAAGGTATTGTTCTGTTTCGGGAATTCGGATATTCTTTGTGGTATTTGTATATGTAGGTATTTATTAGTGTTGCTTGTTTGCGTAGGTACTCGATGCACCTGCATTGCAAGATGATTTTTATCTGAATCTTGTGGACTGGTCTTCACAAAATGTATTGGCAGTAGGATTGGGAAACTGTGTTTATTTATGGCACGCATCAAGTAGCAAGGTGCGTATATGTTTTCTATTGAGTTATTTAGCCGATTGGAGTTATGTTTAGTGATTAGTAGGAAGTATCAGATATATTGAGATTTCTCCTACACTTCTCATCAAAGTTGGATTCATCTGGTTTTGCAGGTAGTGAAATTGTGTGATTTGGGAACAGATGATAGTGTTTGTTCTGTGGGCTGGGCGCAACGGGGTTCACAGCTGGCTATTGGAACAAGCAATGGGAAACTCCAGGTAGGCTATCATAAGTTTGGTCAGCACAATTTTGCTTTTATGGCTCACAGTTTTACTAAATCAAGTTGATCATATTGGCATCGCATACTAATTCTGTGTTAATTGTCACTGGAGGTCTATTCATGTTTGTATGTTCATGTTGCTACACATCTTGTCTCATTCCATTCATTAGTTTTCACTTATGGGTATTTTTAAGGAGCTTTCTAGATGAAATAATTAATTAAATCTGCAGCATATAATATTTCTTGTATGATTCTCTTTATAAATATTGACAAGTATTCTAAGAATTTTTCCCAAGTATCTGGTATGAGTCTATGACTTGTTTATTATGCAGTATCGAATGATATTCTTAGAGGGGTTGCATTTTGTCAGTAATTTGATGGCTCAAATATTGAAATGTTGATGTAGAAATATGTCACTGGTTTCTTCCAGATAAGCATCAGTTATTGATGTTCCTTGCAACACGGAATTATGCATTTTATTCAATTCAGCATCTTTATCTAGTAATGGGTTCATTCGAGTAATATTTAGGTGCTAACTATGTGCTTACTAAAGGACAATACTCTAATCTCATATTTATGTCAAATACCAACCACTCTCTCTCCTCAACCATGTTAACAAATATTACTTGATGGATTGAATATTACTTGGATTCATAAGTACCTATGAGTTAACTGAAAATGTTATATGGTCTGAATACGAGTTCATTCTAATATAAGTTGTGGGTTTCTGACTATTCTTCAATACAAAAACTTCTATTTTGTTTACCACTTAGAAAATAGAGCATATTACTTGATAGGATGTCCTTGTTGATTGAGTTCCTCATTCTTTTTTATGCTGATTTTTTGTTAAATAACCAATGCATATTTATGGCTCCATATACTCGTATTTGTAAAAAATAGTTGTGCCTTACATGACAAAATCTCTCGTATATAGGAACCTGTTGGTATATTTTCTATTTTCTCTAGTGGTTGGAGTCAAATACAAGACTTCATCCTTTGACATTTAAGCTTTGATTATTTACTTAAATTTACCTTGTAGATATGGGATGCCTCTCGCTCTAAAATGATTAGAAGTATGGATGGACATCGATTACGAGTTGGGGCCCTTGCCTGGAGTTCGTCTATTTTGTCTACAGGAAGCCGAGATAAGAGTATCCTTCAACGCGATATACGTGCTCCAGAAGAGTTTATTAGTAAGCTAAGTGGACATAAATCTGAGGTGAGTTCCCTTACTTCATTGCACTAATTTAAAACTTTCAACAAACGGATTTGAAGTGTCCCCTTTTAATTGTTTTTTTAGGGAACTATTTAATCAAGTGTACCTCTTTAACAATTCTCTCTTTTCAGGTTTGTGGGCTAAAATGGTCTTACGACAATCGCGAACTAGCATCAGGTGGCAATGATAACAGAGTATGTACTTAATTCATGATCGTCCCTTGCTTACACTTCATTTTAGGTATACATTTCGAACATTTTCTGATAGTCGAGAATATCGTGCATTCAGCTTTTTGTGTGGAATCAAAATTCAACACATCCAGTTCAGAGATATTGCGAACATACTGCTGCTGTTAAAGCAATTGCCTGGTCCCCCCATCTCTACGGGCTTCTTGCTTCTGGTGGTGGAACAGCTGACAGATGCATTCGTTTCTGGAACACAACTACAAATACTCACCTGAACTGTGTCGACACTGGCAGTCAGGTATGTTTGATTATTTGCTGATATTTATGGCTCAAGTAAAGGATCTTTTCACTTGGCAAGTTTTCCTTGCACCTCTTTTGATTTTAAGAAATATGTTATCGCTATTTACCTTTATGATATTAGTATATTTACCTCTCAACATTGAATTCGGTTTGCCTGCGCAGGTGTGCAATCTTGTTTGGTCTAAGAATGTGAATGAACTTGTCAGCACCCACGGGTACTCCCAGAACCAAATAATAGTCTGGAAGTATCCAACAATGTCTAAGGTACATTCCTCGGGAACCAGTCTATAATATATATTTATGTGATTTAATGTTCCGTCGATTTTTTACATGACTTTAATTTTTTGCAGCTGGCAACTCTAACTGGTCACACATATAGAGTACTTTACCTTGCCATTTCACCAGATGGACAGGTACGCGGGATGAATTGCTTAAGCTGATAAATGTTCTGTTTCTTTTGGAGTTCAAATTACTGATGTAGTTAGATACAGCTGCTAACTTCCCCTTCCACATTCATGTCTAAAATCACAATCTATGCATATTATTCTTGCAGACAATTGTCACCGGAGCAGGAGATGAAACACTAAGATTTTGGAATGTATTTCCTTCGCTCAAGTCTCGGGTAAATATAAGATGAAGATTTACTGTTTTCCAGTTAAGAAATTAATAAGCTCATAAATATATAACGTGTATACTATCTTCATTGCAGAACACCGAGAGTGAAATTGGATCCTCATCTTTTGGGAGAACCCTCATACGCTAATGATCATTATTTATTTAACAACCCGGAGTCCGGAGGTTCTGGTTTGTTGTTCGTTGAAAGGAAAGATTGTTATAAGTAGAAGTCCGCACACTCCAGAAGTCCAGAGTAATAAATGCCTTCAGGTATTGCACGAGGGGACGATGCATGTTCTTTTTCTTCTTGCAAAATTAGATGGTTGAAACTATTCTGAGGAGGTTTTGTAGTGTGCAGTTTTGTCTGGGAAGGTGTTATATATGCTTAATGACTCCTCCCTTTCATTCTGTAATATATTTTACCTGGAAACTGAGGTAGAGATCAAAAAAACTAATTCATATTCATTTGTAATTAGTATACCTTGGAACTCCCTGGTAACTATACTTAGAATATCAATAATCTGTCAAGGACACTATTGTTCTCAGACTGCTCAATGCCAATTTTATCTCGTGTAAGTGGCGTTGTAGTTTAGTCCCTAATAATGCAAAATTTGTTGCAGATTTTGTCCTTTTTCGTTCTATACATTGTGTTTTCACATCAATAAAGTTTCGCTTTATAAATGTGTTTGAATTGATCATATGATTTAATAAGAATACATTTTTTGGACAATACTCTTAAGTAGCTTGTAGTGAAATAATGAAAACACTTCCTTTATTTAATAAATAAAATTAAGTGGCCATTCTTTCACCAGTTATTATCAAACCTATGTACCTGCAATGCAAATATAAAATGTTAATAAAATTCAATTAAAACTAGTTAGAAATGTGTTATTTGACACCTTTTCACCACCATATTCTTTATAGGCTAATTAGTAGGGTAATACCCTTCAACTATCCATTAATTTTCAATTAGATTCTTGAATTATCAATTCTTCTTTTAGATGTCCCGTGAACACGATTTTCCATCTGGTTTTCACCGACCTAACTGAAAATTAATCGATAATTTGGAAGACTAGCTCTACTAAACAAACACGAGAAGTAAAAATTGAAATACACTAGGACATATGCAAAAGAACATACCTTCTAAGCATAAAAACTTGAAAAGTGTAGTTTGAGGATTAGTTCCTAGAGAATAATCAAATGTTGACCATCAATAACCCTTAAAGCATCAACCACTTTTCCAAATCTACATCCTCCATGATAATGATAAATAGTTATGACATTATCCTTACAAAATTGTTCTAATGATGTTACATTATTGCTCTTCTTATGCACTAAATTGATTTTGGATTTTTGGACATTGTTAAGAAGAACTTGTAATGTCACATTTCCATATTTAAATTTAGAGAATGATTTTGATTAGATGACTTTTTCCAACTACTCTTATGCCATCGACACATTTTTACAAGTCGTTTGGATTTTGAAAATAATTGAATGTGACACGTTGATTTCGGTATGATCCAGATTTTGTAGCTATTTTTATACTAATACAAGCAGTTGATAATAATAAGGCTTATTTTCATTTTGGACCCTGAACTATAACGAGAGTTTCAAATTGGACCCTAATACTATCATAAGCCTCATATTGGACCCTATATTATGGTTTGTCTCATTTTACCCCCTAAAACGTCAAATATGATGTAATTACGTTTTAAAATAAGGGCAAAATTGCAATAACACATATATTAAACTTTTGAGGCATAATTCACAAATAACAAAACTTGTTAAATTAAAAATAAATTTCATCACTTTATCTTCTTCATCAAACCCCCAACCACCACCACCACCCCAACCTTCTTCTTCCTCCAACCTCAACTCCTCTGTTTTGGTTTATAACAAATAACAGTAAGAAGAGGAATTTGATGGTGAGATAATATTTGCAAATGCTAGTATAAACTCACAGTCCACAGACTATGAACCGATCTCGAGATCGATCACACTAAGCTTCCATATCCTATGAGCTAAAATACGAAAATATCACCAGCTTATCAATAAACTACCCAAACTCAGTATTTTAAAATGCATTAATCATATAAATTCATAACTAAACCACAAAAATCATAAACAATCGAAGCAGCAAAACTAGAAAGTACAATCGATCAAAATAAAAAATTATATAAAATAATCAAAATGTACCTTATCTAACTAATTAAACTATTTAATTTCTATCAAAATCACAATAATCATCAACAATTAAATTGACAAAAAGTAAAACTACATAATATAATAAATCATAATAAAACTAAATAATTTTTTTTGAAAATGTACCTTATTGAACCAAGGATCATGAAGAATATCGATACTGCGTTTGTAAAAAATTGAAGGTCGATGACCTTCAATAGTAGTGAAAAATCTCGAATTATTCAAATTTATGCTGCATTAATTTTGTTATGTAAACGCTTCATTATAGCTGAATAAATCTTCATTTCGCTACAAATATCCCGCATTTTGGTTGATTAAAATTAGAGAAAAAGATATATAAACCTATGTGATTATATATAGCTGAAGAGAAACTAAGAAAGAGTGTGATTCTGTGAAAACTCGGAAGCAATTTGCTATACGTTCTACTGCTATAAACTTTTGAGAGGTTGGGGTTGGAGGAAGAAGAAGGTTGAGGTGGTAGTGGTGGTGGAGGAGGTTGGGGGTTTGATAAAGAAGATAAAGTGGTGGGATTTTTTTTAATTTAACAAATTTTGTTACTTGTGAATTGTGCCCCAAAAGTTTAATATATGTGTTATTCCGACTTTGCCCTTAATTTAAAACGTAATTACATCATATTTGGCATTTTAGGGGGCAAAATGAGACAAACCATAATATAGGGTCCAATATGAGGCTTATGATAGTATTAGGGTTCAATTTGAAACTCTCGTTATAGTTCAGGGTCCAAAATGAAAATAAGCCTAATAATAATGAGAATAAGAATAAATTTATAAATAGTGAGAGAAGAAAAATATTTGAGAAATAATGGAAGCAAAATAAATTTATGTCTTCTTGTGACATTTGGCTGTCTTAATTTGTCATTAGATACATAAATAATAATTTTTTTCCCATGATAAAGTTGTTTATCTCAACGAGCACACGTCCTACCAAAATCTCTGAAGGCGACTCGTAAATCTCCGAGCTAGCTCACTTAGCACATTTCGAAAAGTTTGAAGTTCAATTGGAGTTACAACAAATATGTGGACAGTATCCGTGACAATATTTTGCACTCCTTGTTGTCTCTGCTCTTTAGAGTTCAGTAAGAGTGTAAGACTATGTTAATATAAAAAATAATTCTCCCTCCGTTCCTAAAAGATTGATACATTTTGACTTTTGGTGGTCAATTAAACATAATTTAAAACATAAATATCTCTTATTCTACATTCGAAAAAATTATAAAAAGTTAATATTCAGAAATATATATTGAGACGAATCTAACGAGATCCACATGACTATATTATTCCTTATCGTTTAATGAGAATTCTTGATCAAATTTTTTAAAGTTTTACCATCAAAAGTCAAAATATACCAATCTTGTACGGACGGAGAGAGTACAAGATTCATATGCTTTGCCAGAAGGTCTTGGTTCGAAACTCACTTCATCGCTAATACAAACATATCTTTACCTTCACAATAAATTATAATCACTACATCAAACTTAGCCGTTGAATTTAAGAATCCGAAAATAACTCCGGAATATTTTTAAAAAAAACCTTATTTGGAAGTTACTCTTTTTTTATCTCATGTTTTCTAATTTCATTTATAGAAAAAATAAATATAAAATAATTCAATTTTTTTTATCATGTACAAATATAAATTAAAAATATCTCTTATTAAGATTTAGAGGTAATTTTATTCTTTTTAAAAATTTAGTATTATCCTAAATCTATATTAAAAAGAGAATTTATAATCTTGTTAGAAAGTTGATGACCCATCGGGTTTTGTATTACACCCATCACTAGTCGGTATTCGATTTCAACTAGGAGTATTATCGGTTGAATAGTCTTATATAATTATGCATTCTTTGTCTCTCTCTTTTTGAAGGTCTATATATAATAGAAGCATTAAGGTCTTATTATTATCCATTAGCATGAATCTTTGTATACATTGTGGAAACACATCAAATAAAGTCACTTGCATCATCCATTAATCGAGGGCGTAGAGAAATTGAGTTTATTGTCATTCCTTATAATAAGACCCTCTTATCCCCTTTATTTTTTGAACAAGACTCTTAAGTAGCATGGAGTGAAATAATGAAAAGACTTCCTTTATTTGATAAATAAAATTAAGTGGCCATTCTTTCACCAGTTATTATCAAACCCATGTACCTGCAATGCAAATATAAAATGTTAATAAAATTCAATAAAAACTAGTTAGAAATGTGTTATTTGACACCTTTTCACCACCCTATTCTTTATAGGCTAATTAGTAGGTTACCCCTCAATTATTCATTAATTTTCAATTAGATCCTTGAATTATCAATTCTTCTTTTAGATATCCCACGAAAACGAATTTTCATCTGGTTTTCACCGACCTAATTGAAAATTAATCGATAGTTTGGGAGGCTAGCTCTACTAAACAAAAACGAGAAGTAAAAATTGCAACACACTAGGACATATGCAAAAGAACATACCTTCCAAGCATCAAAAGTGTAGCTTGAGGATTAGTTCCTGGAGTATAATCAAATGTTGATCCATCAACAACCCTTAAAGCATCAACACCAATGACTTTATAATTGTGATCAACCACTTTTCCAACTCTACATCCTCCATGATAATGATAAATAGTCATCACATTATCCTTACAAAATTGCTCTAATGATGTTACATTATTGCTCTTCTTAGGCACCAAATTGATTGTGGATTTTTGGACATCATTAAGAAGAGCTTGTAATGTCATATTTTCATATTTAAATTTAGAGAACGCTTTTGATTGAATTATTTTTCCGACTACTCTTATGCCATCAACACATCTTTGTAAGTCGTTGGGATCTTGAAAATAGTTAAATGTGACACGTGGATTATCGGTAGGATCCAGATTTTTTAGCTCTAAATGGCCCTTTGAAATAGGCCCAATAATCTTCTCAAATATTAGCCCTCCTCTAGATGCTGCATTGTCTATTGAATTATTACGGCCCTGAAGTTAACACAAGTGTTAGGCTAATTTTCAGAAAAAAAAAAACTAACTACATCTTAATCTCACTATTTAGGAGCAAATCGACCATTACTAGAGAAGCAAGTAAACATACCTTTGATGAAGTAGTGGTGAATGGATCATTAAAAGATGTCCCACTTGCAGCTTCAATATAACTTCCAAAGGGAGTAATACCAACAGTCTGGACCAATGATACCTCAACTGGGTTAGGAGATGCTATAAAAATCATGTTCATTGGGTTGTCTTTCATCTCTTGACCAACAAATGGTTGGTTTAATACTATTGAGATATTGTGAGATTTAAGGTGCTCTGCTGGACCTATTCCACTTAACATTAGAAGTTGAGGGCTTCCTAATGCACCTGCTGATATGATTATTTCATTCTTTGATCCACTCTTCAAATATGCTTTGTGTTCATTTCCTTTACTATCCCTGAACACAACCCCTCTTGCCAATGGCTTTGATTTCCCTGCATTAATCAACTATTCGTTTAGAGTATAGTTTAATCAAGAATCTTGTTACGTTTTAACTGACTTGATTTGCAGGCTATTACATTAGCTATAGGTGAATCCAGTGAGCATTCAATGAGTAGCGGATACAGGCCCCCCGTTACAAAAAAACATCTACTCCCTGTCTCCCTCTGTCCCTTATAATCTAGAGGTTATTTTCCTTTTTTTAGGAAATCCAACTACGGAATAGAGGAAACAAAATGTTGGAGGAAAAATTTAAAATGTGAGAAGATTTACATTTTTTTAAAGTTTGTTAAAAAGTAAATGATTATTAAATTTAGAGATGAAAAGAATACGTATTATGAGTCAAAAACTGCAACTACATGATAGAGTTAATCGAATAGCCTAGTGAAAAAGGCTCTTGTCAGTAATCAGAAAGTTATGGATTCGATACTACCTTTGGTTGCAAATAAAATTCTTTCCACATTGGCATGCAATAACACGTTAAGTTTATCCGGCTTTGCATATTCAAGAAGATCAGCAGCAGTATGCCTTTTCCCAAGCCCATCAAAAATTGTTCCTCCAATTTTAGTTCCGATCAAATGATCATACGTGTAATTATTATAAGGTAACACACCAACTTCCAATAATCCATCCAAAACAGCAGATTGCCATTGCCTTATAACTGGCTCAAAAACAATTTTCTCCTCCACCCAATCATATGACTCATTCACCAATTTCCCTGTTAAGAACATATCAAATTATAATGATACCAAATCACGATAATATCTAGACATAATTGTTGAAATAGTTCCTGACAGTGTCACCATGTTGCAGTTTGGTCCATAGTTATATATATGTAATTCTCGAAAATGATCAAAAAGTTACAGCTTAGCCCCGACGTTAACGCAATTCCGTTAATCTTTATTAAGACTTAACTTAGTTTTGGTGTCTAGCGAAACTTCTCACTCTTTAGGCACCAAAACTAAGTTTAAGTCTTACAAAATTCTTTATTTGCCCCAACTTTAACCTGTAATTAGATGCTAGTCTTCAAAATTAATGAAATAGTTAATGACAGCACTAATCTGTAACTTTTTGTCCCCTTTCGAGGACTGTACTATAACTGTACCAGGGGACCAAACTACAACCTAATGACAATATCAAGGACTATTTAAACAATTTTCTCTCACTATCTATTACTAATATGTTTAGTATTACCGTCCCACCCTGCTTCCTTCACGAAGCTAGCTTCGGCCTTGGTATAAAAACCGGCATTTATGCAAGTTCCACCACCTAGTACCCGAGCACGGGCGTTTATCACCCCGTCCTCGGATATGAAACGTTGGGAAGGCGAGGACGGTGAAAGGTCGGATAGAGGCACTCCAAATGCTTCTAGGTTAGTTATGTTGGTGTTCCCATAAGGCGAGCCGCCTCGTTCGAGCAAGAGTACATTGTAATTTTCCGATAGCGTGGCGGCTAGTGGGCATCCTGCCGTGCCTCCGCCTACTATGATGTAATCATAGTATGAAACCAGTGGAGCTGATGTTGCTTCGTGCATGAACGTATATTTCGGCGGTGCTGCATTGTAATAATAACAACATAATAATATATTTAAGTAAATTCATTAATAGAGTGTCGTACAAACTGTAACAAATAATAAAACATGATAGTTCATTTAATTCGATGCGTTCGGCAACACCTAATCAAGCCAACAAATAATTAATAGTTAATACCTTTCTCGGAAGCGCAATGAACTAGAAGAATCCCTACAAGTATAGCATGAATGAGCATAAGCAACAAATGATCATAATAAACCATCATTTTAGTTTGTTTACAGGTAGTTGTAATTGTATGGCTCGTACCACAAATATGGACTATATATTTCCATACACATAAATTTATACTTAACCGAAGAATAAAAACGTATACTCATCCGAATTCTTTACTTTACTACAAATCAACTATAAAATAAAATGTGATGTTGATGAAAATCGACTACATACTGTCATTTAATTTTAAATTATTGGGCGGCTAAGTGATGTTGATGAAATCTATTGTCGTTTAATTTTAAATTGTTAGCTAGATATTTTTCGATCATTAATGTGATGTAATAACTACAATAAAATAAGTCCACACACTTAAAAAAGAGTGATCACACGAGGTCTTTGAGCCAAACTATCTAGTGACTATATTTTAATTAACGTCTTATTTAAATGATGTTGGTAACGTCCTCGTGGGAACACTGGGTTTCACAAACAACCATATATCCGTTCGTTGGCATTTTGTCCTCACTTATTACGTGCTCACTGTTGACATTTCCTCCTTGTCGTGAGTGCCCCATCGTGATCAACAGGTCACAACAGACGACTCGATTTTTTTAGTTGTCTCGTCGTGATTTTCAGTAACGATGGAAGTTACGATGTGACTTTTTCCGAGCGGTTTGTTGGATGTTTCCTCGCCATATGTAGTATTTCATGCAGTGGTCATGCATGAACGTACTTGAGGAAATCTAGAAGGAGTCAGATACTAGATGTAATCCTACATGGATTCTAAGTCTCTAAGCATCTATATATAGATCAATCATTAGATTAGAATGTAAGAACTTGAGAAAAGAACTTGAGGAAAGAACTTGAGTGAAGAACTTGAGATTATTATAAACAATAGTTGATCATTAGTTTGGTAGAAGTAGATTGTGATTGTAATAAATTCTATTCTTTAATTGATGATATTATTGGTGGGGAAGGTGAAGCCTGAACCACAACCGAATTCTCTTGTGTTTAATTACTGCTTTATTATTCAATTGTTCAATTAGGAATTAGGGTTCTTAGTTTGGCAATTTGGGATTTGGTAATTAATCGATTTCCGCAGCAATAGTATTGATAGATTGTTTTACGTTTAAATCCCAACACGGTTTTTCATGCTTTTATATATATAAATCCCAACAATGCTCATGAATGGCACCTGGACACATGACTATACTTATAATATCGATTTTTCTATTGTAACAAGCATAAAGAATCTTGTGTGTGTCATGAAATTAAGTAGTCCGAGAGGATAGATGGTTCAATGCTCTGTCAACCATGCTATGCTGACTATTTAAAAGAAGCGTTCACTAAGATAAAGGTTCAATCGCGAGATACTTTTATTTATGCACGAGGTTGTTGTGTGTCGGTTTTGCTCGAATGGTGGGGGATTGTTGATATTTACTCCTTCTCACGAGTGCCCCATCGTGATCAATAGGTCACGATGGCGGGTCACGATAGAGGACTCAATTTTTCGAGTTGTTTCGTCGTGACCTTTCATCATGGCCTACATGTTCTGAGCGGTTTTTCTTGTCTTTATATGTATAATGCGAATTTTCAGAGGAAAACTTCCATTATTCATTCTCATCTTCTCAAGAACACAAAAACACTCTCTCTAACTCTTGATACATAGGCTCTATTGATTATCAAGTACAATAACAATATATTAGATTCTTAGTATCCCTGAGACATTTAATCCACCCCGGTCATTTTAATTAGGACGAAATAGTCTTAAGGGCAACACTTTTACGTGCTTGAGGAAATTGTTCTCTAGTGGTTTTGTAGTGATTTATCTTTGGTTGCACACTTTTTTTAGCACTCACGATGAAACCTCCATGTGTCATTCGTTCCAAACTTTGAAGTTCTTATTAGATGAACTTTTGAATATAAGATGAACTTTTGATCAAATTATATATATCAAATTTATTACATCACTCCCTTAAAGTTGAAGTCTAATAAATTGTACTCTAACATGTATGTTCATCGTTTAGTTCCTTGTTAAATAGATATGAAATTCTCCCATTCTATGCATATATTATTTTTTCAAATAGTAGATCATAATATCCAGGGACGAAACCAGGATGGAATTTAAGGGGGGGCATAATTTAAAATAATTAAATAAAGAGGGCACAATTTAAAAATGAGAAGACAAAATGGTAGAAGAAAAAGAATAAAATACAAAGAAACACAGGCAAAGGGATTTGATCCCTGGTCTCCCTTGTGAAAACAAGGAGATTATGCCAACTACTCCAACTTATTTCTTTGTTTATGTACACTCCTTATATTATATATTTTAATTTTAGAAAACCAGGAGGGGGCACATGCCCCCCCTGCCCCCCCCCCCGGTTCCGTCCCTGATAATATCATGTATGACAATGTATATTCTCTATATTCCGTACAAGGTAAGTTGAGGTGTTGCATTCATCTTGAAATACCAACTACGAAACTATTTTACCTTAAGAATGAAATAAGTAGCTTGAAGGCAAGTTTGCAACATACCTACTTCTTTAACATAATTTGCATTTGAAGGGTAAAAAAAGTTGTTATTTGCAAACAATGAACAAGAAAATCATCGATATGGTTTTAAAAAAGGGATCGAAGTTGTCAGTTAGTCCTCAAAAATTCAACAATTGCAAACTAGTCCCTGAAATTGGGCAAAAATTATATGACTTATTCCAAAAATTGGCGGAGACATTAAAGTTAATGAAAATGGTGCAATTGGCTCTAATTTTCATGGACAAAAGCTCCATCATATTTTAATAGCTTCGTGAGTTTTTGAATTAAGTTGCAAATTTTGTCCAATTTGGAGGACTTATTTGCAATTGTTGAACCTTCAAGGATCAAATGACAACCTCGACCCAATCAACAAAGAAGTGATAAGTTTGCTAAATTTAATCATATTTGCTTATGATAAACATGAATTACCTTTAAGGTCATATAATTAGTAAAGCAAACTATATTAAATAAAAATGAAGTAGTATTGTAGTACTCAATTGATCATGTGAAACTGTGAATGCATTTCAATTCTTAGAACAAATATTAAAGAACTTTAGTACAGAGAATTATAAGTAGAGCAGGTGGCAATGATAGATGCCAGGCAAATTACTAGAGAAGGCAGAAGTGTAACATTGAGGAGTTTTCCCTCCCCCAGAAATCCAGCAAGGGTGATTGTTCCATCTGCAATGACTCGGGCAATAGTTCCAGCTTCAGTTGACAGTAGTCCTCCGTTGTAGGTGCCTCGAGATAGTCTTGATGACATTACCCGAGAAAGGAGCGACAAATTGACACCTAGTACAACAACCATACAACAGGAACATATCAGGAATAGTAACACAATAACAACAATGGAAAGCATCCATGGTAATGAAAAGAAGAAAAGACGTAAACCGAAACTATTTTGCAACTGTACGATTAGATACAACAAGAAGAGTATTGATAGGATAAATTATAAAATGTAATGAAGTGCATTGTTACAAGCAACGGAGAATATGGTAACCTCAAGCACCAATTTGAAACATAATTTGTAATGGTAGCCTTGGAACATAGTTTATCATCTTGAAGCTATACAATTTTGTAGCTATTTTAAGCATTCCTCTATGCGTATATCTGAAGGTTACTGTTTATCTATATTCATAACCATAATCCACTATATACTGTCCTCATAGTTCTATTCCACAATATTGACAAATTTTATGCCCGTTCTGACGTTGATCAAGTAATCTCACCTTCTAATACCTCAGCAGATACAAACATGATGAGCCCTGAGATAACATACTGTGGCACTGTGTACTTGAATACTACTTGAAAGCTAAAAAGTATACCCACAAAGACCATAATTTCTGATGCCAGTAATATTTGTCTGCAAAAAGAGATGGGTTAGTAACAAGTATTTATGAAATGAAAATTAAGAGTCGTGAATCGTCCATGCATAGCATTGAGGAAGCACCTTTAGTTGTAGTTCTGATATATCATGAAGTTTGATTTTAAAATCTGTGCTACAGATGCAATGGTTGAGTTTACTTGAACTATGCACACTTTCTAATACTCCGTAGTATGAAATTAGCAACATTTTCGCTATTGTAAATTTTTTTTCAAAAAAAAATTTGGAGGAGCTTAAGAAATTTCTGGATGACTTCTTGTTATCAACTATGAACTATCATTGTTGAATAAGATCTAATTACTGGATATAAAACTTTAAATACCTGTCCTCGAACATGTTGCTAATGTAGCTTCCAACAATGACATTCACTGGAAGGACTGTTAGACCGAGGGATGCTAGAAAAATTGCAACTGAGCTTGTTGACCATTGAAAATAGTACGCTGTTATGACGCTAGATTCTGAAAGTAAAATCTCCATGGCATATTTCAGCATGAAGTAAATCAACAATTGTACCTGGCAATACATAGAATTTTATCAGTATCCCCTACTTCTATGAGCATATCATGAGTAGCCAAAGTAAAAATATGTAGTAATCCATTGTCGCAGAAACTCCTCTTATAGTATAAACTCGTCACATGAAACATGAAAAATCAAGTATATATAACTGTTTAAAGCCCAAACAGTATCGTGATGCATCTATTTTTACAGCTTGCTGCATAGATGTGTTATTGTTATTCATTGTTTAAGGAGGTTTACTATATAAGAGAGACATATTGACCAATGCATACAGAAGTAGAAGCTTCTATTCAATAATATTATTCTACTTATATAAACCAGTGAATGCTAAATTAATTTTGGATTCATATGAGTATACTTCTTAATGAATATAATCAAGAGTAATAATTTCGGATAGGGAGAGTAGTCTGTAGTCACAAATAGCAAATAGAACTATAAAAAGAAGTTCTACTATAGAGCATATACTGATAAAAGCAAAACCAGTTTGGAGATTCATTTGTTGATCTTAGTTCTGCGATTTTTTATTATCTTATCTCTTCTAACAAAAGCCTGACAAAGATGGTTGACATTGTGGACCAAATCGAGCAATTTGATACTTTAACGAAGTCACACCTTTACAGAGGGTGTAAGCAGTCTATATGCTGACCCAAATGAATTGGCTGGCCGGTGAGATTCCTCGGAAGCTTCTTCACTTATATCACACTCTTCATCACCATCACCCTGACTCTTCTGTGGTGGTAAAAGCAATGGTTGTGCAAGACCCTTTTCGAGCTCGTCTTTTTCATCTATCAAATAGTTTTTGCTTCAGTAATTTATTGATAAATTAACACAGTGATAGCAGATTCAAACGAGCATAAATACAGATAAAGAAGAAAGTGTGCAGAGGATACAAGAAACTGTAAACGGTCGTATGAAAATTTTACTTAATTTATAAACAAAGAGTACTCCACTCAGATGTTTAATGGGAATTATTTCCACATAAGTGAGATTAGCACTGATACTTAATCACCTCCTGTTATTAGTGTATCTCACATCAATGTTTCTCCTTTCTTTACTTTTTGTCTATCAAACTACAAGCCTATGGATCTGAAATTGTTTTGATTTACATATATTAACAGTATGTATAAGTGATACGAGAACTAAAAGCAATTGATATGACATGCGCAATAGACTTAAATGAAAATTAAATACTTTTCGGTTGAAAACTAGCAATTTTGACCACCTAAAGTCAAAAGCGAACATTTAGATTAGATTATTAGTAACTCATAATGCAGGTCAGAACAGCCACCATGCTTTATCAATATATTAATAAGAAGAGGAAAGGATGAGTCAGGCTCCTAGCACAATGATGGTAATAGTAACAGTTATCGAATGGGTTAACTTCTTCCGTCCCTTGTTCTTGTTAAACTAAAAGCAGCTGGGAAGGACATACCTTCCTTGGTTTCTTGCTGATCAGCATTTTCCTTGGGTTCACGAACAGGTTCTCGAAAGGATATCCACAACCAGGCGAGATATGCTAACCATGCAAAAGCCATGACCCATCCAGGTAAAGTAACTTGATTAAAAGTAACTTTATATATTTTGAAATTGGTCTGAAGTAACCCAGCTAATGCTGGTCCACATGCCATTCCAAGAGCACTGGCACTGACGAAACCTGCTGATGCTTGCATACGAATTTTCAGTGGCACGCAGTCACTGATATATCGTCGATTTACTGCTCTAGCAGAACCCAACCTGCAACCATAAAAAATGAACAAATAAAATTACAATAGAAAATAATGCCTACAAGTGGAACAATTGAATTGTGAAACCGAAAAATAATCAATAATATGCCTCAATTTGACATGAAAAATGATTTTGAAATATCTTTCCAACCATAGTACATAACCAAATATGAGTTATAGTTTAAAGACACCCGGCTTTCAGAAAAAGAAATAGTGCTAACATCCTATATGGGCGGAGAATATAAATTATTTGAAATAAAGTTGCACAAGATGAAACAAAGTCATAATCTTCAAGCAAGAAAATAGTGAATGTGATGTAGAGATGAATGAGCAGAAGGAAATATCATTGGCATAGATACTCACCCACAGAACACCCGACCAAGAAGAAGTACTGATAATGAATTGAGATCATAAGCCAATGCGTACAGTGCATTTCCTAAAAAGAGCACTATACTGCTGAATACTAGAGGTTTGAAGTACGATTTGTTGGACCAAGCACTGAAATAAACTGAAGAGAAGATCTGTGCAACTGCCATTGCTCCAATCACGATACCGCAAACTGTTGCAGCAGCACCAAGACTCATAGAGTAATCATCTGCTGTTGGAACAATTATGTATGTATTCACCATATAGAGGAACGTATTCACCAAGTTTAGAAGAAGGGACATAAAATGGTATCTCTGATCATCGGCATGTTCCTCAATAGGAGTGGGCAACTCATCTTGCATAATAAATGCATGTTGAGCCACAAAGTGCAGGAAGTTTGTAGAATGTGTCAATCGGGCAGCAGCTTCTTTTATTGAGTCAACAACTGGATCCTACAGTTGAACAATGGACCAAATCAGAAACACTGTCAAGTTTTAGAAGAATCTAGGAAGGCTATCCTGCTGATCAAACAGGACTCGAAGGAAACCTGTAATGGTAATGAAGGCTCGTCATATATTGACAAATAGCCACTTCTGTGGAAGTCCTGAAGCTCAGTAAGATTCCGTGAAATTGCCCCAACAACTGCTCCTAATCCCTGCGAGTATGCATAGCATCAAATAATGCCTTTCTCTATACGTTTTCACTAGGGTGTAGAGTGGCATTCGGACAAGAAACAAACAAGCTAAGCTTTTCTGGGAGGTAAGAACAAACTTGCTTAGTTGAACTCTGGAAAGATGTCTATGGATCTAGTCAAGAACAACAATATCACATACTAACATAATAACTCATGGCGAAAATATATAAGAGCGTGATATTTAAAACAATGGCACAGCAGAGTGGAGAACCATGAAGGTAACAAATGGGAATGCTAAGGTTTCTGGTGAGGGTTCTTACCACATGCTTGAACACTTGTTGAAGCTGAGAGTAAGGATGATTAGCACGAGTTTTAACATAGTAACCAGTAAATCTGTAGCCAAGACGTTTATCAAACTTCTTGAGGATCTTTCGCAGACCGATAGCATTTATTTCAATAAAATAAAAGAGATTCAGAAGATCACGTCCAACTTCTCTATAAGATTCTCGAAGATCAGTTATTTTGTTAACTTCAGGCACCTCGTGAAGTGCATCTTGCTGCTCATTGAGTTCAGCTATCCTCCTTGCAAGTTTTCCTTGTTGTTCCAGCAGAAAGAGAACAATCTTTTCAATCTGGCATGTAATGAAAACTTTTCAGCATCCAGAATTAAGATTTACATACTCAACCTCATTTTTCCTACTTAAGAAGATCCAACAGACATTTTAATTTTAAAAATCTTGAAATAGGGATGAGCTTTCTCTCAGTAATCTCTCTGTATTAGGGATGGAGATAAACTTGAAGGAATTTCAACCAGAAAATGAATGGTTAAAGGACATCTTTATCACCTGAATGTACACAATAAGCTGACAAGTAATTAAAGAAATGCACACGCCACCTTCAAGGTATACTAACAAACCTGGTTATCCAACATTCTAGAGAAATCCTTGAGTACATGTCTACCTTCCAAGGATCCATCCTCCGTTTGATTAGCATACTGTTTCACTTTTTTCTTCATCAACTTGTAATTGATATAATATCTGAAAATTATCAGATTCAGATTCCATCATCCTGAAACTATTTGGTTAATAGCATTTTATTAGGTAAGCTAAATAGCATAGTGCAAACTCCATCATGCACCGAAACTACTTTGTTTTATCGTGGTTCATTCTCCTTAGAGTTTAGAGTAGGTTCCAAGGAGGCAAATAGCTACTTCCCCAAAAAACTGAATTATCTTAAAGTGCATCTATCTAATGGTAAAACTCGTTTCCTCAATTTAACATTTGTTATTACTGTAACTGTGTAAGGGAGTTTCTTATCATTGTAAGGGAGTTAAGTACAACTAAAGATCAAGCATTCCTCAAACGGGAGCATCATGTCATATTAATGTTTGTCCTGCAGAAGAAAGAGAAAGGACACGTAACTAAGAAAAATTCAAACTCACTCTTGCCATTCCCGAATTTGCCTGTCCTTCAACTTTTTCCCGAAGGCAACCATCTCTTATGCAGAAAAGTGGACACGCTGCACAAAAGAGGCAAAAGCGATGTTGAATTATCAAGGAGCTAATCAAAGTAGGCATTCATATTCAGTTGCTGACAAGGCAAGCCAGCTATAGCATCATATTAACATTGAGAGGAAAAATTGATTTCCTTCCCCACAAACCAGACAGAAAATTTAATATGAATTCTAAATTTATAGTAATTAATAGCAGCAGAAGGTGCCTCATTCATCCACAAAATTTTGATTGTCCAAAGAAACAAGGGGACGTCAGGAGTCAGGACATGTATGGAGAACAGGGTTACTTAATGTATTAAATGCTAGTCATTTTCTCGACGCTAACATGTGTAAAATTCGAATACCATGTTTGTTCATGAAATTTGGACCATTTGTTTACAAGTAGCAGACTGGCACTCTAGAATAGACCAATGAACCATTCCCCTTCGCTCTTAATAACTCATTATATCATGCCAAATTAATTATTTATGCACTTTCTTCAGCTGAAAATGTACAACCCCCATCTATACACGTAATTGCTCGAATGACCACTTCAACTATAAGGGCGCCTTGAAGAAAATGACCTGATCTTATTCACTCATTACATATCCTGATATCCGCAAAAAAATTGTTTAAAAACCAACCAATGCCCATACCCGACTTTATACGAACACAATTGTAATCATTCATCCCCAATGCACATTCGATCTTCAAATGGCAAAAAACAAACAATATACTTTCCTGTTTTCATAACAGAGACTTCAAGTCTGCAATCTTTGTTCTACAATTTACCAATTAAATGGCTAAAATCTCAACCCAATCCCTCGATATTCTCAAACATTATAACATCAATTATTCCTCAAAAACAGATACATATTACACAAATTGAAGCTGACTCATCGCATTCGATCTTTGAGGTAACGAAATCAATATTTTCCTGTTTCCATAACAGCCACTTCACAATCTCTTACAAGCAATTAATAAAAATACGATCTTTATTCTCCAATGTCAGCTAATGTATAAAGCCTAGCATACTCTCAAACACTACACATCAATTAAACATTTAAACCCCAACATATATAACACAAACTGAAGCTGACTCACACTATACATGAAAAACAACAAGCCCCAATGCTTTATGCTTCTGAAGAAGAGCCCACAGAAACAGGGTAAAATTGGAGTCGGATAGTACACAACACTACCTATGGATAAGAGGGAGGTTGTTCCAAATCGACACAAAAATGAAGCGTAAACAATATCCACTACTGTGATGGATAATAATAACTGTAGTTAAAATAACGACCAATTTTGATTTATTTCATTATATCCAACAGCCAAATGTTATTTACTACTACGTCACACAAAATTGAATCCACTCACCAAAAAGCATACACAAAAGAATACAAACAACCAAAAACCACATGCATATATACCTCAAATGATGGATAAATATATCTTCTTACCTAAAAATTTGTGGTTTTGGCAAGAAAATTGAAGTTAGAGCTTATTACACGAGCATGACAAACCCATCAACAGTATAGAAACCTTTCGAGTTCCAAGAAAAGAAAAGTTCCCAATAATGTACACGTGTATATATAGATAGATAGAAATAGTAAATCAATAATTATAGATTCGGACCAAAAAATAAAATCTTTGTAATATGTCGGAACACGTGATGTGTGAGAAAAGTGTTGTGCATGGTCTGTATGCAAAAAAGTGATGTATCAGGAAATTGTTGTGCATGTCTCAGCCTCTACAAATGCCAATTTTATATGCAAGAGAACGAGAGTGATGTGAGGTGGAGGATTGTTCATTTGTTTGGAGTGTAGTCAGCCCATTTTGATATTAAAAAGGGAATTTCTTTTGTCCTTTTTATTTTTTTGAATGCGATATCTTTTACTTCGACATTAAAGGCTCAAATTCGAGACTTCATTATTACAAATAATAATATTGGACATCATTAACATTGATTAATGGTGTTGAAGATAAAAGGATAAGTAACAAACTAAGCAATAAAAGAAAGGTCTTGGGGTGTGTTATGGGAGGAGTGGGGGAGGGAGGTTTGGGTTTCTTAATTTATTGATTATTGAAAACATATTGGAGTAATTATTTGTGATTTAAATATTAACTTTTGTGGAGTAACATAATACATGTATAATTTTGAATCTTATGTTGAATTTACACGTTAAAATTTAGATGCTAAAATTCCTATCGTTTGAGGGGAAAGATAGTAATGAAATGACTATCTTCCACAAATATCTTTTAAGGTGCATATATACCAAACGGGAAACATTACATGCACGCGCAAACAATGTTTTCCATGATCGAACTTATTATTCTATCCTTGAATTAAACTTTTTGAAACACTACATTCACAAAAAAAGGGGGGACAAGATAGTCATTTCGTTACTAATTCTAGTTACTATTTACACTATTTGGGTGTGTATAACAGTTGAGATACCAAACATATGTATCATGCCTAGTGCTGTTACTGGGCCGGATAAACCGGAAACTGCCCAAGATCCGGTCCGGTTTTTCCCGGTCGGAGTATCCATCCGAAATAGTAACGGACCGATTCTGGTCCTTTTTTATGGACCAAAATCTGAAATGGATCCGGTTTTAGATCCGAACGTATCCAACGAGAAAAATATAAATAGAACCCCACCCCTTGCCCTAATATCCGCCTCCCACATAGTTCACAAAGAAGTCTCTCTACCTCCCTTCCCTTTCTAAGTTATTTGCAACTCCTTTTGTTCATATTATTGATAAATCGTCTGAGCTTTTTTAACTCGATTTTTATATGGTAGTGATGATTTATTGATAAATCTGAGACTCAAAATCAATTTCTTCTTCCTTTCTGTTTCGATTTCTGTATAAATTCTCAAAAAGAGATTTCTGTTTCGATTGTTGGTGAAGACCATGATGTTTTTGTTTCAATTCTTGGTGCAGGATATGATGATTTCTGTTAAATCTGAGTCTCAATCGTTAAACTGCGCCTCAATTGTTTGTAATGATTTTAATTCTCAGTAAAGGTCATGATGATTTTGATGAATTTGAGTCTTGTTTTGAATTCTCAATGATTTCTATGATTTGTTTAAGGAATTAATTCGTACATTTGAGTATTAATTGTTGGATACAATGATTTGTAGGAATTTGAGCATTATTTCTCATCTTGATTATGTTGCCTTTTGATTTCCTCCGATGACTTGTGATTTGTCGGATGGTCGGGTATCCGTCCGGAAACTGACGGGTCCGATTCAGTGACCAAATTTAGATCCGGTACGTTACCGGTCCGATTCTCGGGTATCCGGTATTGGACCGGCGGTCCGGACACCAAGTATCATGTCCGGACCTGACCGGTAACCGACTAATCATGCATTTGGGTAAAGGACAAAAGGGGAAAACCACACTTAAGCTATTGTGTATACCCCATTGACGTAGGGGTGAAGATGGATGGATCAATCATGACTACATTATTTGATGATTTAATGCAAGACCCATCCTATAGTGCTTCTCCAAACAACTTGGTTGAGAGACAACTTTCAGATGTCTTTCCAACTTCAATTTTGTTCATAAAGTTCCAATAATGTCAATCTCAACCTTTGGTACCACATACGACAAAAGTGATAAAACACATTATTTATTCAGGCAACCATACATGTCCTCATACTACCAAGGCCCCACTCTATGCATGGGCTCAAATTGTCATTGTACATGATAGATTGACACCGACATATTAGTGAAAGGTCAATAATTTTTCAATTCAATTCACCGGTTAGGGTCACTTCGCTCGTAACGTGAACGTATATTCAAGTTAGCAAGAGATGGAATGACATTATCAAGAATTGACGTTGAAAAACCATTACGATGATGAAAGTTCGTAAAAAGGGTAAAGTACATGGCATTATAACATGGCATAAATTATCCGACATGAAAATGCCCTCCATACATCAAAATAGTGGACAGGCCAGCAGAGCTTCTCGTTGCTACTTCCACTAATCTTCTTCACCTAAGCTCTCAAAGGCAAACAATTTTAGTGGAAGCAGCAAAAAGAAGCATAAGCTTGGACCACCCTATTCTACATTTCTTTTGCAGAAAAGAAAACAGACAACCTTAAAAGGATAGTTACTCCAAGTCTTCTTAGTACTAAAAGTTCTATAAATAAAACAACACCACCACCTATATCCAGCTCTACTTTTGTATTTTAAGAGCGACGGGTGGTTATTTCCTGCCATTAAGCAATTTTGAATAGTATTGCTTGGCTTTGACAGGATCAATCATCTTTAGAGCTTCATCTATACATTTGAGGTATGAGAAGTCCTCAACGCTTCCATCAGTTCTAACCAACAAAAAACAACGGGATCCTTCATATTTCGGATGATATCCAACCTGAAAGTAAACCATGGCAACAGCAACAAAGTGAGCTTAACTTGGAATTCAAACGATGAAATCCATGACATCTGTTTACATTAAGCGAGATTTCTAACAAGCATAAGATAGAAGAGATAAGCATCAAAGAAAAGCTCAAAGAAGATAAACCATTAAAAAGTGAACTCAACCCTGAAATTAAGTAGTTTAAAATTCATCAACCGTCAACCATCATGGAGTAACGTTAAACATCCTTAGTTACACTTGTATTTTTAATCTCTACGAAATATTGCTCGTGCCTTTCCCCCACCTGAATTTCTAAATGGTTAATTCCCTTAATTAAAGACGTGTATAATTGACAGTCAAAGCATTACACACGGCACCATATTCAAGTAAATCAAGGGTAGGCTACATTTCTTCGAATATTTTAATTGTATGTTTGCAACTGATGTAAGAAAAATATTTTGACTATACATCAGTAGATTGGAAATATACAATACTTTTTAAGAGTCATAGATCATGTAACACATGAATCAGATGTGAAATGATATGAAGGAAATAGCAAACAGTGGTTCCTTCTATATTTGAAGTTGCAAGGTTCAGTTCACCTTAATTTCATGAGCTCCACTCCCAAGTTTCTGCCTTTCTCGAGGATGGAAACGCAGAGCCCTCAGTACAGTATGCTTATCTGAGTCACTCAACTGACTATCAACATCGTATCTAAACACACACACACAAAGTATAGAAGAAAAAAGAATAAACACCATTGGTTTCTCAAATATAGCAGACAAGTTAAGCGAAATGAGAACACTGACATGATTCTAGTTATGCATAACTTATCAAAAGAAAGAAAGCAGCCATCACATACCTGTGTAATATGCGTCTCAACTCTCGAGAGAGATACCGAATATTTTCAAGCGTGAGGCTAGTTTTTAGCTTCTCTGTTAGCAAGTGGTTCTCAGCAAGTGATCTGCTAGAGGTGTCACTATGTTGTTCTGATGATTCAAATTTTGCACTTCCCTTCTGGGATGGACCAAAGGTTTTCAGTAGACTATAGACATCTGTGGGCTTAGCAGGTTCATAACCCTGAGAAGGATCAAGAATAGGAACAAAGAGTCGGATGAAATAATGCAATTGATAGTGCAAGTATGCAACGAAACATGAAAACTCCACAAATTACACCACAGGAACCGAAATTAAAAATTAAAATTAAAACAAAGGATCTATGATTGTGATAAGTAGCACTACATAACCCTTTACTCCGAGACATTTGAATGGAAGGCAAAATACCTTTCCAGAGTACATCAAGTCAAATTGAAAGCCTGTTCCGAGAGGAGGTTTCTGCCCCCATGATAGAGCATCCAATGTGCCTTCCAGATTATCTGTGACTCCCATCTTAGCAGCCTTTATAAAGCAATCTTCAGGTCTCTGTAGCAAGTTTCCAACCATAAAGTCAGGCAAAGGACCAAACAGTTTACTGACTTGAACATAAAAAAATAAATCTACAAGAATGAAAGTAAACCATAAAACAGGCTTGGCTGAAGGGAGAAGACGTAGATGTATTCTTTCTTTGGTCAGCAAATCCTTTAGCATTTAAGGAGACAAATTTCCCCGTTGTTGTCAGACAATTACCCACAAGAACCATATGTTCTGGAAGAATTTGTTTTCCAGTATCAGCAACAGCTGATTTTAGTTCCTGCAATGATAATGATGTATTAGATTGCATTAGTTAAGGCAGAATGATCGTAATAACCGCATAATGTGAGGATTGTTGACAACTGAATTTGGTTGAACTTGCACTCACATTGAAGAAATAATTTAATGCAACATCAACACCAAATGCTTGAGAAGTATCATGAATATCATCTGGATGACTGCGATCCCAATCAATCATATCCCATATAGGTAGGCAACTCTCCATTAGAACATTCCACAGGATCTTGTTATCACATTTTTCTGACATAAAAACTCGCAAGTACACTTCACCAGTCCTGTTAGAACATTTAGGCTCATCTCTCCACAGAATATCAACCTTCTTTAATTCACTGAATCCTGAACAAAACATGATGGTAACTTTTAAAATGTAGTCCGGGATAAGAGAATAGGTAGAACTGGTGAGAAGGTAAACTTCTCAAGTCAAGATGCCAGATTTAAAATGCCTAATCATTATGTAGAAGTACTCACACTATCACTAAATGTATTGAGTGTTGACCATTCAATTATAACAATGCAATTCTGAGCTTGGATATAGTTCTCAGATCATTCTACGAACTCAAAGATTTTATATTCAATGACTCTTCGATATAAATGAATATATAAGATCTCTCATTAAACCACCTACGCTTCTTTTATCTATTGTGAAGTAATAGAGTCTTTTCACTTCGTTTTGGGTCAATCCCAGGAACAGCCTCGCTGTTATCACAGGGGTAAGGCGGCATACAATCGCAGCCCCGCCCCCCCTCCTTGTTCACTGATTGTCGCACATCGGAGCATCAGATAAATTTAACTCTGGAAATACCACATTTAGAACAAGATGGTCGATGTGAACAAGGAGAGAAGGCATACTCATTTTGGTGTTGGAAGTCTTGCAACATAGATGAGCATACATTTACGGTTGCCTATGGGTGGGTGACTCATAATTGCCTATGGAAAGTTGCGGAGGAAGGTGTGGAGGTACTTGGGCAATCAATGTCACTTGATGGCTCAACAGGGATCTTGATCTCAAGTGTTCCGTATGCTCGACCACATTTCGAGAGGCCAAATGGTAAGCAAAGAGTTTTTATGAATATGATTTTTATTTTAGAGCACAATAATCACCCGTAATGGTTGTTCAACTATTTATTTGTATAAGTAGATCTTTTCTATGTATCCTACATCCTGTTTCTAAATCTAGAACTCATGATTTCCACTTAGAGGGCAGGACAAATTACGTTCTGAGCACTGCTCACATAAAAGCATCAACAGAAAAAGCAAATGAGTTTAAGCAACATAATAAGCGTCAAGCCAAGATGGAGGCAGTATCAAATAAACAATGTCATATCACAACTCGCATACATGGCCTGATCAAGTAACTAAAAGATAAAGTATAGTACTAACCTTTTACGAGTGTCCCAAGAAGGAAAGGTACCACCATGTCCCGAAGCAAGTTTAGTTGTTCGGTGGAACTTTTGTCATCTTTTAATCTTTCTGATATGGAAACTGTGATGCATAGTTTGGCTCTCTCACCTTGGAACTCATCTTCTGAACAAACCCTGCCAATAAATATATAAAATGAAATAAGGAATTCTTAGTTTCTGTGGGTGTTACACAACCAACATGCTTGTTGTTTCAAGAACTCTACTTCACATCTCTACTTACACAAGCTCAGCATGCTTAACAAAGAAGATCTAGTGTATAGAACTACCTGTTTATGATCTGCAAGATAGGACAATGACCTTTTGATTTCATCCTCAAGTTATTATAATTAATGTTAAGAGCATTAATGATGGATTGTAATTTCAATGCCTTCTTCTCTGCAACTTCCTGCAAAAGAGATATTCAGTCAACATAGTAATATTTGCGATTTAAGTCCGTCTATTGCTGACATATTACCTTGGTTATGTGAAAATGACAAACCCATGGACTGTTGTCACGACTACTCATTTCCGGAGAGAGGCTAATAGAAAAATAATGTGAATTAGGTAGATGTTGAGAAGCTATGTATTTAGAACTTTTGACAATAAGTATTAGATGGTAATAAACAGGTATAGAAAAATGGTGTACCATATTGTCACATAGGAAACGATATCTGAAAACCATAGTCTCTCCAAATGTGATTGAACTTCCAGAGCTCCATGTTCAAATCCATAAGCCTTTCTAGCAAGCTTCTTCGACAAATACAGAGTTGCAGTTTTGTTGCCACTTAACCTTTTCACTCCGCATTCCAATGATTTCTGCAAAATTAAATATAGAAACGAAAAAGTTATAGCTGCTGCAGCCTAAAAGTTAGCATAAATGACACGACCAATCACTTATGGACTTTATCTGCTCCTACAAAAATTATACAGAAAATGATGTGATTAAACAGCTGTAGGTTCACTACTCCATTTACTTTAGTAATTCCAAAGCTCTCAAAAATTTAAATAATAAAGCAAAAAAAATTGACTTCCATAATCCAGAACATATACTAGTCAGCGGACAGGTTTGCAAGAAATTAAAATAAATGCCTTTATCATAAAGATGAACCTCTAACTGAGATCTTCGTGTTTTTCCCGAAGCAGCTAAAATGTGGTTTCAAAGTTGTTTTGTGTTGTAACAAGTATTAATAACAGTAACTATTTTTCAAAGCGTAATGCATCTAGAGGCACGTGAACAAAAGTAAGACGGTTTAGAAAGTGAGGAGGGGGAGTAGACAACCTTCAAATTTAGGAGTGGTGATGATTCTAGTGCACTGAAAGGCTGATCTAGAGCACTGTATGCAGCTTCAGAAACAGCACAGGCAGCCAATACTCCAACAGGGTGACCAGCAGGGATATCACAGTTTGTCTTTTGATAACAGAACTGGACCAATTGATTTCCGTAGGCATTTCTCACTGTTCCATCATATGCTATATATAAGTCGCGCATAAAATACATTAACCGACGGTGCAAACTTCCAGAAACATCAGCATGACCACTAAAGGAGCTGTCCCGCGTAGTTAGTGCATGCACAAAGCACTCAAGAGGATTTAGGCCGCTTAGAAATGAATTTTTAATCAGTGCACAAGGGATGTAAGAGTTAGAATATCCAGATGTGGCGTGACATCTATTTATGAAATCCTTATGATTGTTCCAACCAGCACAAGAGAGCTGGTGAGGTAGTGCAAAAGATAATGGAACCAGGGACTGCTGTAATCCAAGGCAGATGCTCTGCTGGACTAGCTTAAGAAGATTCCCCTTGCTTCCAGCTTTTAACATTGCCATTAAGGAATTGTTCTTGTCAGCATATGAGTAGGCAAGGCACTGAACATCAAAAAATACTTGCTTAAAAGCCGCAACAGAGACTTGGCTCAAAGCAGCTGATGTTTGCTGTTTCAGATGCAAAATTTCTGGTTCACAGTTCATAGGATTTTTCTGATCGTCACAGTTTCCAGAAAGGAGGTCCTGGTTACCGTCCACCATCAGCAGTCTTATATAAGAGTGCAGCTGAGCTTCTTGCAGACCCCGTGACACATCCTCTAGCATATTTCGACGAGTATTAGCATCAGATGAAAGGTAGAGATCAGCCAATGAAACACTGAGCCCCCGATTTGACAGCCACTCACAAAAAACTTCCTGGGCATTATACAAGAAAGTAAGAGCATCTTTCTTCCACGCTGTGGCGAAGGAATAAAAAATGTTACCCTCATCCTCACGCAACCAGGAAGTTCCATTACATGAAGAAACCAGTTGGCCATCCTTAACAAGGACATTGTTGCGTGGAAATTCATAGTTGAATTCAGAAGGCAATAGATGACTGAATAACTGGTGCCCTGTCCATAATCCAGTTTGAGTTCTGTTTTCTTTAATGGCTACCGGTGATTGCAACTGCCAACTATTAAACATTTGCAATTGTTGCATCTGAGACTTATTCATGAATACCCCATCGTCTAAGAGTAGGCATGCTGAAGTCAAACTATCATGACCAATAGACAAAAGATTTCGAGCATTCTGCCCATCAATTAGCTGTTTATCTAATGCACTAGCTCTTGAAGCTCCACTTTTGCCTCAACTGACTGGGGGACATACCCATGAAGGCAATCACCATCGAAGTCTCCACGCAGAGGAGAACATATCAAAGGGTTTATTGATAGAACAAAGTTAACTGGAAGAATTTTAACCGATAAAGCAATAAGAGAATGTTGATGAATAGATGGAGGTCTATTTATCAGCACAATGTCTCCATCTCTAAGAGGTCTGTGTACAGTATCTCCAAGCTTTACCTCATCAATTGCTCTTAAACATACCAAATCCCCATTTCGGCGAACAGAGATCTCACCCTTCCAAGAATCATTAGTTCGCAGTAAAAAGAAGTTTATCCCAATTCCATCTATTAAGAACTTCAGAGACTTTAAGCCTTTCAGCAATATGAGAAGGGACACCAACTTCAGATAATTTTAAGTATGGATCTCCAACAACAACCATGCGAAAGACATGATCACTTCTTTTTGCTAAAAGAAGCTTTCATAATTTGGAACCAGATGAATTGCAGCAGAATCCTTGTTAGTTGACTTCTCAGGGCGTAACTGCAGTTTCACAAGTTTAGTTTAGAAGCAGTAAATACCTTCAAAAAAGGAAAGATGGTGCCTTTGCTACTTGCCTTAGAAACTTGTATGCTCTCGAGAACGCGTACTTAATCATTTGATGTCCCCCTGAAATCACCAGCCTCTTATACCGCTGATTTTCTCTCATCCTATTCACAAGCACAACCAGTAAGAGGGGTAACATAGAAGGTCCATTGAGATAGTTTTTTCTGGATTGTCAAGAGAATTGAAAACAGTATGATGTACTTACAAAAAATCATATGTTGCCCAAAATTCTGTGATACGATGAGAGTTGGGGGTTTACGAGGAGGACAATTAAGGAAGATTG